>BHFT01035225.1:0-57178 GCA_004320025.1 Laticauda laticaudata | reverse complement strand
TCTCTCTCTCTCTCTCTCTCTCTCTGTGTCACACACACACACACACACACACACACGAAAAATAAAACAAAAAGACGGGGCAGGCAAATCTCATTATTGCAAAAGCAAATGAAGTACTAACCCACACACCTTTATTTCCCTGATTCATTTTAGTCTGATTCATTTTAGTCTGCAACAGGCAGAGACTTCTATGATGCTTGAATTCCAAATCTTCTTTGAACACAGAAATCTAGCTATTAAAAAGAAGTTTCGTCCAGCCTGGATATGCCTCCCAGTTTATCCAGTGCTATTGCAGGAATAATATTGAGAAAAACAGAATACATTCACCATTCTGACCTCCTTGGTAATGAGTTTGGATGTACATGAACATCCAAGTTTTATTACTGTGACATTTTTTGGCAAAAAAAAAAACACGAGGGACATTTTAGAAACCACTGAGGGAAGACTAGAAGAATGAAATATTTTGAGAAATATTTAAAAGGCAGAATATTACATTGCCCTAAAGGAGGAATGGAGGAACATACTCTTGGAGACAGAAAGAGACAGGTCCCACCTTTCTTAACAGCTTCCAGCAAATGTTTTTGGCCCTTTAAGAAAGACTGGGCCCTCCTATCTACAAAACAAAAGACCTTCAGCTTCAGTTTGATGGGATTAAGACATGACCCTCCAGGACATAATAGGAGTAACCCACCAGCAGTAGAGCTCACTACTTTGCACAATCTGCTAGGGACATGGCATCTGAGTCCAAACTTTAACCAAACCTGAGAGCCCAGGCAACCTACAGAGCTAGCTATGACCCCATACAACAGCCAATATGATACATGTTCTTGCACAGGAACAGGAAGTTCAAGTGCAAAGCCCAAGAGAAGGTATAAATACTCTTCACTCTCAACACCATGTGGTCAACTGCCCAGAACCATGTGCTTGGTGGTTCTGCTTCACCATTAAACAGTGGTGGTATTTAAAATTTTTACTTCCGGTTCTGTGGGTATGGTTTTGTGGACGTGGTATGCCTTGGTGGGCGTGGCATGGCTTGGTGGGCATGCCTTGGTGGGCATGGCAGGGGAAGGATACTGTAAAATCCCCATTCCCTGCCCACCCCACTAACCTACTTTCCAGCTCCATTCTCTTTTGCAGGGCAACAAAAGAAGACCCAGCTGATCAGCTGGGACTCCTTTCATGTGGGACTCAGGAGGCAGCAAATAGATGGAGGCAGAATCAACCAGAAGTGGCATTTACCGGTTCTCCAAACTACTCAAAATTTCTGCTAACAGTTCTCCAAAACCTGTCAGAACTGGCTGAATACTACTTCTGTCATTAAACCATCTTTCCAATAGCCTCCATGTTTCCAGTGTTTTTCTTCCAGCTTGGAACTGAACCAGATGGATATTTCTTCCAACACCACCATCAAAGTATCTTCAGTAATAGATCCACTATTTAACAGTATTAAAAGTTTATTAGTGAGTATTTGTTGATATAATACAGAGGTCCCCAAACTTGGTAACTTTAAGACTTGTAGATTTCAACTCCCAGAATTCTCCAGCCAGCATAGCTGAAGTCCACAAGTCTTAAAGTTGCCAAGTTTGGGGACCCCTGACATAATACAATCCAGGCAAGACAAAGAGGACAAATAATATTATTATTTAAAATAGATATAAATTCGGCAGGGAGACTTCTTTGGTTGAAAAACTAATTAAACAAAACAGATTACATAAAAAAATCAACCAATGCAACAGAGTGTGTTATGTGGATTCTGAAGATTGATTAATACAAAAATAATTAAAGAAATTAAGTGGTTCACCTCTCTCATCTCAAAATAAACTCTTGCAAGATGTGTAACATTCTGTCCTGAGATTTTGCAAGATTTCAACTTCGCCCTGACATATTCATTTTATAAACTGCCCAGAGTCATCGTGAATGAGTTGGGCAGCCATATAATTTTTTTAAATGAATAAATTAAAAAAATAAGTCTAAATTTTGCCTAGAGGCCAATGTCTTATATGATTTCTGATATTTTCTTCTGAGATCAGCTGAGATTAGTACAAGGATGAGAGACCAGTGGAAAATCCTAGTTGAATATAGTGACAAAGAACTTCAGCACTATAACCAAGGAAACAACCTAGACGTGTCTATTTTGTCACAAGCTTAATTTGAGGAAGATTTTTACAAAACCCTTAGAATCCTTGGACATCTGATAATATTGCAAGATTTGGGGTGATTTAAAAGTAATTGGAAGGTAAGATGGATGATTAAATAAGTCCAAAACTGGAAAAATTGCCTTCAGCTATATTCTCATTCAATATTTCTCAATATTCTACTCTGCTCTATTTTCTACTTTACTCTTTCTATTTTCTATTCTACTCTATTCCTATTTTCTGTTCTATTCTAATTCTATTTTACTCTGCTCTATTCTATTTTCTATTCTACTCTACTCTACTCTACTTAAGACTTTTACTCACACTTGTGACCATTGCAGCATCCCCATGGTCACATGATCAAAATTTGGACACTAGGCAACTGACTCATATTTATGATGGTTGCAGTGTCCTGGGGTCAAGTGAAACCCCTTTTGCAAACTTCTGACAAGCAAAGTCCCATCAACTCTGTGGACAAGCCAGATTTACTTTACAGCCTTGTTACTAACTTAACAACTGCAGTGATTCACTTGACAATTGTGTCAAGAAAGATTATAAAATGGGGCAGAATTCACTTAACTGTCTCGCTTAGCAACAGAAATTTTGGGCTCAGTTGTGGTCGTATGTCAAGGACAACCTGTAAAACCAATATTGCTGTCACTTTGCCACCATGAATGAATTTTAAGGAATTCTCAAGGATCCTGAGAATGAGATTGGGGGGGCGAATGACCTCTTTTACAGAGATAGTAAACTTTCTGGAACCTGGAAAAAGAAAGTTCAGAATGCACCAGTCAAAAAGAGAGCTGTGAAAATATCTACAGACCACCTTACATCCCATACATAAACTGTTTCAACTCCTTCCCTCAAAACGATGCTATAGAGCACTGCACACCAGAACAACTAGACAAGGACAGTTTTTCCCCAAATGCCACAACAAATAATTCCCTCAACACTGTCCAACTATTTACAAAGTCTGCACTACTATTACTATTAACCTTCTCATCACTCCTTATCACCCATCTCCTCCCACTTGTGACTGTATGACTGTAACTTTTTTGCTTGTGTCCTTACGATCTATATTGGCTGTTTCCTAGTATGATTTGATTGCTTATTGTACCCTATGACTATCATTAAGTGTTGTACCTTATGATTCTTGACTCTTGACGAATGTATCTTTTCTTTTATGTATACTGAGGGTATTTGCACCAAGACATGTTCCTTTTGTGTCTAATCACTGGGCCAATAAAGAATTCTATTCTATTCTGTTAATTCAATTACAGGTTTTAAAGAAGCCACACAGCTTTTCTTGACATCAAAGATAAGAAAGAAAATAAAAATCTTTCGACTCAATGTTATAATTCTGCAGGGTTTTAACTAAAAAGAAAAAGAAAAAGGTCCCAGATTGGCCCATTTTATACAAGAGCATAGCTCTTGGGAAGTAAAAGGTTAACTGTTCCTCTGATGCACAGACCCTCCTCAAAGCTTTCTATTAGTTATTTTTTAAAGAAATATATCCATACCGGGATGGTTTGCATGCTCCCTCTGCCACTGCTAATTTCATTTTTCAGAGGTAAGATTTGCATTTGAAACAGAAGATGGGAGCCAAACCCAATAACAGCATGCAAATCGAAGGCAGCTGCAAAGTATCCAGCAATCCACCCCATACCACCCCTTCTCTAACCCCTCTTCTCTGGGCATTTGGGAAAGTGGGTATGGCCAGCCTTCCTCCCTGCTGCTGTCCCTGTTCCAGCTAGATTCCCTTCTCCTGGATACACATTTTGCTGAGCACCCAGAGCCAAGGCTAAACATTTCCCATTAATTCTTCTCCCCCCCCCTCTTCAAAATTCACAGCAAAATGTTTTCTCCTCTCCGTGCAATCTAGGAAACAATTTGGAATATTTTCATCATACATCATGCCAGAGTTACCAGTCCATTTGTTTTTGAAAAGGGAGGTGAGCTGCATTCCGGAGCATTTTTTAATTACACTCGAGTCAAAAGGTCTGGACTCACACAGTGACCCAAGAGGTGTTGGTGCTTCTCTCAAAGGTTTCAGTTGGTCAGCCAAGAATAAAACTTCAACCAAGTTATTGCGTTGCTGATTTTCTGGGCAGGCTCTTCCTCTGTTGGTGAAGAGAAACCAAGAGATTCAAGGGAATGGATGGACCAAAGATGTAATGCAACTACAGATAATTCTCGACTTACAACCACAATGAAGCCCAACATTTCTGTTGTTAAGTGTGTTGTCAGTTTTGTCCCATTTTGCCACCTTTCTTGCCACAGGTGTTAACTTAGTAACATGGTTGTTACGTGCATCTCGTTTCCCCATTGACTTTGCTTGTCAGAAGGTCACAAAAGGTGATAGCAATAGCACTTAGACTTATATACCACTTTATAATGCTTTACAGCCCACTCTAAGCGATTTACAGAGTCAGCATATCAAATTCAGTTGTGGGATTCAAAAAAAATAATTTACCACTGGTTCTGTGGGCGTGGCTTAGTGGGAGTGGCATGGCTTTGTGGGCATGGCAGGGGAAGATTACTGGTTTTAGGGTAAGGGAGGGGTGGGGTGATTGGACGAAAGGTCGAGGTAAGAGGAAACGTCCCGTTGTTTTCTTCATCTAGCTGATCATTTGGGACTTGGGAGGCAGAGAATAGATGGTGGCGGGGCCAGTCAGAGGTGGTATTTGCTGGTTCTCCGAACTACTCAAAATTTCCTCTACCAATTCTCCAGAACTGGTCAGAACCTGCTGAATACCCCCTCTGCATGTGACCTTGGGAAACAGCAACAATCATAAATATGAATCAGAAATATGAATTTTGATGGGGATGCTCTAAAGGTCATAATTGTGAAAACAGTCATAAGTCACCTTTTTCAGCACCATTGTAAATTTGAATGGCTACTAAATGAAGTGTTGTAAGTTGAGGACTACCTCTATTCTGACACTTCAACTTCTGCAAATTTCATTCTAATTTTTAACTAGGGCAACCTGTTAATTTAGCCCCAGATTAAATTTCAATGACCACAATAGAGTTTTTTCCATTTCAGAGTAAATAAATCAACCTTCCTCAGATGTATCAAGCCACAATTACTAGCAGTTCCATCCACTGTAAGGCTATTGGATGAAGACAATACATAGTCCTCAACTTGCAACCATAACTGAGCCTGGAACTATGTTGCAAGTCATTGCAGTTGTATCTGGAGGCATCAAAGTGACCCGACTCAATTTTTTAACATTTTTTTTCGCAGCAGTCATTAAGCAAGTATTGCAGTTGTTAAGCAAATACATTTTCTGCAAAGGATGCTTTTTGCCAGAAATCAAATATATAAACTGAGTTCCTGGAAACATTCTCCACACACATTATCTGCCTCCTGAGGTGATTTGCAAAGAGAAGTTATTTGGAGCAGGGGTCGCCAACCTTTTGAACCTTCGGGACCACCAGACTCATAATGTTAAATCCAATGGACCAAAGACCCTGGGAAAATGCCCAAAAAAGTCTGCAGGAAAATTCCATACCTCGTTTTCCTACCAATCAATCATTCTTTATTTGTCTCTAGCTCTGGTTCTCAGGGGGAGGGGGGGGAGGGAGGGAGGGAGAGAGAAACTTTTGGCCTCATGCAAAGAAAGCAGCAGAAGTCTTTCTTTCTCTCCCCCAAACTCTGCCAGAAATGAGTCTTTGCCAGCACAGCCTCTTGGAGCAGGATGCCTTGCAGAGTCCCAAAGACTCATTTCTGGCAGAGTTTGGGGGATTTGGAGGACCCCAAACAGGCACCCAGGGAGGAGTAGGGTCCACAGAGTTAAGATAGCAGATGTGCCCCTTTCTATATGGACTCCTTGTGTAATATATAGAAAAAAACATGACCACGGTTTTAATTGTGAGCTTCCTGACTGGTTTTTTTTTTTTTTTACTTCTCTTATGAATGCATCTATAGTTGGGAAAACATTCATATGACACTTCATCTGATAGCTGATCCCATCAACTCTGCGGACAAATTTCAAAAAGGGCTTGGATATCCATGTCTTTTAACAGCTGAAAATCATGGTGCTGGTTCTCTAAATAGTGCAGATCACTCCTTCCTTTGCTGATATCTGGAAAGCCAGAGAGGCAAAGAGGTTAAAATACCCAAAGAGGGACCCAGAATCACATTACACTTCTGTCAAAGACACTCACAGTGTTATTTTGGGCCAGTCACTATCTCTCAGACCAGCAACCCAAAGATAAGACAATGGGGTGAAGATAAAGTTATGTTTTTCACCTGAGGCTTTTCAAAGAAAGGTGGAATACATACCTTTCCGGATGGCCTTAAAAACCTGGTGCTTCTCCCAACCATTGGAATAAGGTAATGGTGGCAAACCTTTTTCGGCTCCCATGCTGATAATTGTGCATATGCTCATGCATTCGTGCTTGCATGCCAGCACCCAGAAGGCAATGCATGCTGGGGGGGTGCTGCACCTGCATGTGCAATCCCCTCGCAGCATGCTGAGCATCTGCGCCTACATGCACAATTTTCCTTGCCACATGCTGCACCCCTGTGCCTGTGCACACAGTCACCCCCCACGTACTGTGCATCTGTGCCTGCATGCACGATAACTCCCGCGTGCCATCCATCTGCGTATGCGATCACTCCGTGCACCACGCATCTCTGCACATGCGTCTGCAACCCCCCAGCGCATGCTGTGGTCTCTGCACATGCGTGCATGTCTCCCATATGCCCCATGCTCCCCCACGCATGCACACCAGATACTCGACAATCAGCTGTCGGGCAGTGGCGGTGTGCACACACGTGCAGTGGGGCTCTTCTTTTTTTAAAAAATTGGTTTGTCAATTGCTTACAAGATAATAGGTATAAGTATATACACAATTATGAATACATGAAATAGGTACATATAAGAAAAATAAAAGAAACAACAGGACAGGGATGGTAGGCACGTTGGTGCACTTATCACGCCCCCTACAGACCTCTTAGGAAAGGGGTGAGGTCAATAGTAGACAGTCTAAGGTTAAAGTTTTTGGGGTTTGGGGAAGAAACCACAGAGTCAGGTAGAGTATTCCAGACATTGACCATTCTGTTGCTGAAGTCGTGTTTCCTGCATTTATGTATTTATCAAATATCATACATTTTCATGAGATCTGTGAAACTACAGAGGAAGGAAGGAAGGAAGGAAGGAAGGAAGGAAGGAAGGAAGGAAGGAAGGAAGGAGGGAGGGAAGGAAGGAAGGAAGGAAGGTACTATAAGTTCTGTCATACTGGGAAAGTGTAAACCACAAAGGCTTTTTCCCCCTTGCAAGGAAGACCTTTTCATAGGCCCTAATTGAATACATGTTTTCTTCAGTTTGTGGAATGTTAAAAAGGAGCAGATTGAAATTGAACAGCTGTACTTATGTTGCACTGCCCAAATTACCAATGGCCATTTGCTTTGCAACATCAGACCTCACATTCAAACTTCTAACTCTGTAGCTGTTCAAGGGGGGAAAGGGCATTCCCCCTTTCCCCCCAATAGAGATTGATTTAGTGCATATTTAATGTTTACATAAATCACTCAACATCTCCAACTCCCATACAAATTCAGTCAAGAGAGGGAGGAAGGTTCACGTTTCTTCCTGTTTGGAATCAGCTCTCTGCCCCAGAAGTATGAACTTGGATCTGCAAAAGAGATGAATGTGTTCCTAATGGCACCTCTCTTTCCAAAAAGCTTTCCTTACTTTCTTGTGGACAAGTCCTCAGTGAAGTGTCTAAGGAATCTCCCGTAGTCTCCAAAATTAAGTCCTAAACACATGAAACTATGCAAAGCCTGTATTCCAAGAAGCATCAGAAACACATTCTGGAACAGAACATTCCCAAATTGGCCTTACACTATGCAAAATAACCTGTTTTCTGCTCAATATTCCATCACTTTTGTATGGCACTTTATTGTTTATTATTATCTTTCACCTTATTTTCATATACAGTGGTACCTTGGTATTCATCATTGATTGGTTACAGGAGGCACAATGAGTACAAAAAAAAATGAGTACCAAACAATTTTTTCCATGAAGAATAATGTAGTGAGTCACAAGGCAACCAACACTGACAAGTTCTTGTACCAAACAAAAAAATAATACCAGGTCAAAAATTTTGCATCAAAATGAACCAAATTTGATGAGTTTTTAAGCAGTTGAGTACCAAAGTACCACTGCATTATATAACAGATTATTTATTATTTGTTTATTTGATATTGTCATGACCCAGCATATAACTTTTATATTATATTTTATAATATATAAACATACATTATATAACTTATTGCTCTCTAGCCCCATCTAGTGGCCACAGGGACAAATATGCTCCAAATACAATCTTCATATACTGTTGTTGCTCTCTAGCCCCATCTAGTGGCCAGAGGGACAAATACCAATTATATTGTTTGAAGCTGACCCCATCCCATTACCCATCAGCTCGCACTTTCAAAACAAGTGGATGCTGGGAAGTCAGACTCCATTTCCTTTAGCATTTGGAGAAGGCAGAAGCACTATGAAGAATCCATCGTAATCTGTGGCATGTGGTCATCCAAGGACAAACCCAGTCCCACACACAGAACATCACTGGTGAGATTTAGATTGATTTTGTATTTATCAATTATTGTGTTCATCAGTAACCCAATACTGCCTATCTTTTTATTTGGTTCTTATTGTATGCATTCCTGTTTTCTCCAGTTTCACTATATCCTGTTCTTTCAATAAAGTATCCAGATCTATGCACATGGTCTGTTTTATTGGAGGATAGGTGGGTGAATGTCAAACTGCACACAACTAATGTGTAGTGGGGACAGAACAGATATGAATAAAATATGGCAAAGATGACAAGAACTGGATAGAAAGGACAGAAAAACAAATCCAATGTCCAAGGTTATTTTGCTCACCAAAGACTTAGGGCAGGGGAGTCCAAACTTGGGCAACTTTAAGACATATGGACTTCAACTCCCAGAATTCCCTAGCCAGCCATACTGGCCTGGGAATTCTGGGAATTGAAGTCCACATGTCTTAAAGTTGCCAAGTTTGGACACCCCTGCACTAACGGAAAGATCAAGTTATCAAGTCCATCCAAAAGACCAGCAGGGTAGGGTCATTCAAACTGGATCTCACATTCTCTTTCACACCAACATAAATACACAGAGCTACCAATGTTTCTTTTCTTTCTTCTGAAAGTCACCATATCAAAACATCCTGTTGGTTTCCAGTTCTAGTACCACCAAAGTCACCAAACTTCCTCAACCAAATGGCCTTCAGATACCTCAGACTTTCTTGCCTTGCCTGGGAAGCCTGATGGGCCTTGTAGTGAGGCACCTCTGGAGGATGGGTGGTTAAAAAAAGGCTACTTTGAGTTGTTTGTTGAAATCTGCAGCTTGCCCCATGCTTTGAAAAGGATTTTTAGAAGAAGAAAAAAACAGTTCAGATGGCACTTCTACTTTATGCCTCTTGCAGTTCTGCAATAAAGAATGACATTATGAAACATTGAAGTTCAATATTCAGGATGAATATTTTTTATTTGTTGGCTAGCATTCACCCTGGTGATGATGTATGGTGTGCAAACCTTCTCCTATCAAATGGAGGAAGCCATTTTTCATTATCCTGCTGGGATGTGGCTAAAAGCAGTGGATTGTAAGAGTTTGTTTTCTTCACTGGGGATGGGGGAAGAATATAACATAACTTTCAACAAACTCAAGCACTATGATGCAGCGTGACCCTCCAAACTCTTCAAGCATAACTGTTAATAGCTTCCTCTCCCAGGACTCCTCTTCAGCCTGTTCACTTATCAAATTTGATCCACTTGGAAAAGAAAACCTCCATTCCTCATAACTCTCCAAAATGATAACAATACATCACTGGAAAACAATCCAGGATCAACACATTGTTAGCTTTTTGATCTCCCCAGTCAAAACTTGTGATTAGTGTTCTGTACACCTACATGCACATGCATGCACACACACATGTAAGTGTAATGCACATATACAACATGTGCACACCCAGAGAAATGTTAAGAGCCTATTTAAGTTAACTAAAGACATCCCTGGAACATCAGGGTTGAATTGTGGGTGATTTCCTGCAATGCAGCTGTTATAAGTTTATCAAGCTGCGGGTGGCTGTAACCTATAATCATAACCAGATTGTATGGGGGTTGTTGAGTGTGTGTGTGTGTGTGTGTGTGTTTGTGACTGTGGGTGCATTAGGGGGGAAAGTAGTTTGAAGAAAACAGAGCATGAAGGAGAAAGAAACCCCAACTGGTCAAGTGACTCTTATAAAATAACTGAGTCACATGTTAAAGAGCTTGGCCTATTATGTCAGCAGGAAAGAAAGATGCCAAATTTTGGCATGTGTGTTTACAGGCAAGGAATGAATCTGTCGATTTCACTGCTGATCCATGGACAAAACGCCATTTCCCAGAGCTGTTCTGCTTCACAGCACTTCCATTTTCAAAACAGCTCTCCTCCATCAATATAAAAAAAAAAACATGAGGCACCAATAAGATCTGCCAAAGATAATTTGTTGCCTGAAGAAAAGGTTAAAAGACAAGTGGGAGGATACGACACAACCTATCTGCTGTTTACAACACAGTCCTTTCAGCAGTTCCAAGAAGGTTTCCCACCCATTTGTACCACTCAGGTGACCCTGAAAGCACAGATAAACCTCCAAGTGGCCTCAACTATTCTCAGAGAGACTGCTAATTACCAGATGACTACAAGGAATATAAATCCTTCCATCTTCCACCATTCAGTCAGAATTCAACAAGCTTCTTGGATGAGAAGCAGAAAGTCTTCAAGAAAAAAACAAAGTCCAGCTGCCTTTTGAAAAAGCACCTTTGAGACCAGTGGTGGTATTCATTTTATTTTACTACCAGTTCTGTGGGCATGGCTTGGTGGACATGGTGTGGCTTGATGGCTGTGGCGTGGATTGGCAGGGGAAGGATACTGCAAAATCCCATTCCCTCCCCACCCCACTAATCTGCTTTCCAGCTCTGTTCTCCTCTGCAGGGCAACAAAACAAGACCCAGCCAATCAGCTGGGACTCAGGAGGAAGAGAATAGATGGGGGTGGGGCCAGTCAGAGGTGGGATTTGCTGGTTCTCTGAACTACTCAAAACTGGTTGAATACCACCTCTCTTTGAGACAACCATGACCTGGATGACTGAGAATCTCCATAGACAAGGTTAAAATGATACTCTATTTCAGACTGAGGCAGTTGTGGAATCTTGTTCCGAGTGAAAATGGAAGTATTTATCACTGCCCCCCCAAAAAGCAAACTAGGTTCAGCACAGCCTGTGCAGATTTCACAACCCTATCTCATCTCCTCATTTTAGTGCAATTCCATCTATCTTAGGACATATCACTTGAGGTGACCTTATTCTACTGACAGATTCAATCCTGAACCGGTAGCAGAAATTTTGGGTAGTTCGGAGAACCAGCAAATACCACCTCTGACTGGCCCCACCCCCACCTATTCTCTGCCTCCCAAGTTCCACTTGATCAAATGGGTCTTCTTTTGTTGCCCTGCAGAGGAGAACAGAGCTGGAAAGCAGGTTAGTGGGGTGGGGAGAGAATGAGGATTTTGCAGTAACCTTCTCCCAGGAGTGGGGAGGGAATGGAGATTTTACAGTATCCTTTCCCTGCCATGTGCACCAAGCCACACCCACCAAGCCTTGCCACATCCACCAAGCCATGCCACAGAATCAATAGTAAAAAATTTTTAATCCTCCTACTGCCCGTGACTATGTGTGACAGACAGGGAGGAAACTAATCAATAGATTGAAAGAACATGAGCAGTGGTTAGACAAGGAAATCCAAACTCATTGATAGCCTCACGCTGCAATAAAGAAGGACATGCATCCAATTTTACAGCTACTACAATTGTTGGCCAAGCTGGGATAAAAATAGTCAGAGAAATGATTGAAGCCTGGGAAACATGTCACTTGTCAGTCAACGGGAGTGCTGATTTATTACAGATTATCAAGTACTTTGAAGCTAACAGTGCAACAGCACAAGGAAACAACAACAATCAATGACTTCTTAACAAGCCATCAACCCCCAAATTAACAACTAAAAGCTACACATAACCAGGCACCATATAAATACAGTGCACTGTAGACTCAGTGCATATGCTCAGAGAGGTTCCCTTGAAAAAATAAAACCTTTGGTCCTGGTGACCAACTCAGATTGGATCCTGCAACATTGTTCTGGGACACATATTTTCCTTGATTTGAGATATGTAGTGGAGCTTGTGGTCCCTTTCATCTATGCTGTCATAGGTCTTAGTTAGCTTTCCTTTGTACAATATATATCTACGTGAAGCTACTGGGAGAGATTATCTGTTAGTTTGGTTAAGGTATGAACTATATGCTGATAATACATGGCTATACATCTATACTTGGAGCTGAGGTGGAGACACCATGCCTTGGGGCTGAAGTGGAGACGTATGAGGTCCCTAGGCAATGTCCAGAGGTTGTAAATTTTAGGTAGGATGGAACAAATTAGTTTCTAGTCCCAGCAGAACAGACATGGGTGGCTTTTCCCAGGTATGGGTGGGATAGTAATATCCTACCCACACAAGAGGAACAGATTCACAATTAAGTGTTTTTTGGATTCACAGTGCTACCTAGTTGCAAGTATTTGGCCACTTCCTCATTAGAGGAATGGATTGCCTCTGTATGTTTTATGTGGAGACTATCTAAAAATTGCTGCTTGTGTAAAATATTGTGTTGAATACAGCATCCCATACCCTGACTGATGAGAACCAGTACAGTAACACAATTGCATACTGTAGATTGTGAATGCTGCATTTCTATGAAAAGATTAAGCTTTTCATGAGCTGTAAAGGATTCCAGATACTTTCAGGACTATCTCAAGTTGACTAATCATGCTGTTCATTCTATTCACTGGAGGTACCTGGAGTTTAGGAAGTAAGTTGAGGAGGGGGCATGGAAGAATTGCTTTTTCGTTATTTCCACAATCTTTCTCACCAGCCCCAAGATCCAACTACCCTTCACTTTAGTCATATTTCATAAAGGTGTTAAAATATTGTTGTTCTGACAAGCCTTTGGAGATTAGTATCTATACTGCATCTTGGTAGGATCATGTTGGCAATCTTAATTTTGGATTGCTTTCAATAGGGCATGTGGTGTTATGCAGGGGTGGATTCAAAAAAATTAGTAACAGTTCTCTGCCTGGTTGCTGGATGGGCGTGGCCATGGTGGGCATGGCAGCCTCCTGCTCATGGTGGGGGTGCCCTCCCCGGGCTCTGGAGGCTTTCCTCAAGTCTCTTGGATGGCAAAAATGGCCTCCCTGGGCTCCAGAGGCTCTCTGGAAGCTGAAAATTAGCCCTTCCTGAACTTCTTGGCCTTCCCAAACTTCCAGGAGGCCCATTTTTTGCCCTCCCCAAATCTCCACATGTGCCCTGCACTTACCTGCATCCAAAACAGGCCACATGGGAACTCCTGGGAGGGGAGGGGTGGGCAGGGCCAGCCAGGAGTGGAATTTGAGGATTCTCTGAACTGTGCAGAATCTTAGCTAGGGGCTCTCCTGAACCCTTGCGAACTTCCAGCAGCCCATCCCTGCTGTTATGTTTATGGATCATATGTAGCTTTCTGAATTGCCTAGAGCCATGATGGTGAATCTATGGCATGTGTGCCATAGGTGGCATGCAGAGCCATTTGTGCGAGCACAGGAGCCCCAGGCAAATTTACCTCATTGTACACGCGTGTGCCTCCCAGCAGATTTTCAGGTCTTTTTCAGCCTCTCAGAGGCTTCCCCCAGAGGGAAGCCTCTGCAGCCTTTGCAGGCCCAAAAAATAGGCTTCTTTCATCACTTCCTGCATTTCCGAAAATACCGGAAATGATGAAACGAGCCCATGTTTTGGCCTGCAAAGGCTGCAGAGGCTTCCCTCAAGCTTCTGGGAGGCTGAAAAAGGCCTCAAATGGGCTGAAAATCAGCTGAGAGGCACAATGCAGGTAAGGGGGTGGTGGTGGGAATCACGCATGCACACACAGGGGGTGTGGGAAGTGTATGCGTATTGCCTTGCGCATGCGCGAATTTTTGGCACAGGACCCCAAAAAGGTTAGCCACCACTGGCCTAAAGATAAGCAAATGTGGTAGAATCCAAGTGATGGGAAATCAATCACCCATGATTTTGATCAGAATACAGTATTTCAATTAGAAGCACTTGCATCAAAGACCACCTATAGTATCTTCACCGGACCACCAATGATCCTTGGATCAGAGATTGAGAACAAACGGAGCACAGCCAATTTGATGGGATGATGAGGAGATGTGTGTGATTGCCACATTTTTTGTTTCTGCAAAGCAGCCTTCATCAACCTGCTGCCTTTCAGGTGGGCTGAGACTGCATTTATTTTATACAATGTTTTATATATCAACTCTTACTTTGGACTGGAGGCAGATTACAATCCTAACTTGTTGAGAATTCTCACAGTTGAAGACACAGCCCAGTTGGACTTCCAAAGATGGAGACTGGTTCAAAACATCTATTTATTCATTCATTTCATATGGCAGCCCATCTCGAACGTGTCACTTTGGCTAGCAGACAATTATAAAATCAATTAAAACCAAATTACAAACACTGTTCAAAAGAAAATTAAATACACACAGCAGCTAAGGAGATTATAATCTGTAGATGTTCTGATGGACATGCTACGAGCTCTAAAGAACATAGAACAGTAGAGTGAGAAGGGATCTTGGAGGAGGTCTTCTAGCCCAAACCACCTGCTAAAGCAGGAAACATTTAAGACAAATGGTTGTCCAGTTTCTTCTTAAAAACCTCCAGTGATGGAGCACCCACAACTTCTGAAGGCAAGCTATTCCATTGGTTGATTGCTCTCTCTGTTAGGAAATTTCTTCTTAGTTCTAGGCTGCTTCTCTTCTTGGTTAGTTTCCAACTATTGTTTCTTGTCGTGCCTTTTGGTGCTTTGGAAAATAGCTTGATGGAAAATTGTATCACTGGAAACTTGGTTTGGCTTTTATTGTTCTCAGTGGTTTTATGTGGAAACTTTATGGCTAGTTGTGCTCTCTTAGTGCTTATGCTTGCCAACCCAGCATTAAAAAATAATGATGATAATTAATAGTATTAGAGTTTCCACATCTGGTTAATTTTGTACCCAGAAGAATAAGGGAAGGGCAAAGCTGTATTCTGCAACAAGACAAAGGCACAATGGGACATCTCTTAGCAAACAATTCATTAAGTAACCCTGCCCTAGGATAACACAGGGTTTATAACCCCCCTCCAGATCATCACCGAGCACATCATTCATAAATGTGGGATCCAGATGGGAAAAATAACAAGGACCACATCAAAGTTTCTCAAAAAGCATGAGCTGAAGATTTGGAAGCACATGAGGAAGTGTGTGGTAAAGAGATAGGTGAAAGTTAGTGTCCTTGTCTTTTTTGTGGGAATGCTCAAAGAAAAGACTTCAAGGTTAGTTTTTATAGGCATCAGTCCAAGAACATTTAATTGGGTTTATACCTTCATCTCCAGTGGGGCCGATAAGAAGTTGCCCAAATGTTCTCAGTGCACAAATTACATCCAGATCCCAAGGGCAACATTTCAATTTTAAAAGTAGACTTAGGGTATGGATGTTATTTCAGACTGCAAGTGTAATTACTTTAGCTTTCTAAGCTCCTTGTCCATTGCTTGGATTTCCGCAGGAATCAAAGGATCTTAACAGAGAAATAAAGCCAAATTGTCAATATCAATACAAGATAATGAGGTAAACATGATTCCAGGGTGGAACTAGCAGTGTATGTGAAATAGAGGCAACTCGTGGAACTGATATTCCTAGACCAGCTTGTTTACTCAATTTGTCAGGGCACCCAGGGTATGTGTGTGAGGGTGTGGGGATGTGGGTGTGGGTGTGTCAAAAAAGCCAAAATGATGATCCAGACTGTGCAGTTAAATCCCCACCACTTTTGTGCATGAATCAAAGCCACATGCACACAAAAGAGACTGGCCTTTAAGTGGCTAACTGACTTAATTAATTAAATGTGGAAGATTCTCTTGTTTATAGTAGTTTTAAATATTATCAGCAGAAATCCACAACTGTTAATATTATATGTGCCTTCAACCAAAATCAATTGTCCTTCCCTCCAAGGAATCAGAACAACCAGCATGTTAAACAATGTCTTTTGTGGTAGCCAACCACATTTATTAAAACAGTACAAAAATGTTAGTTTATTATTTAGTTTAATAGCTGCTGCTATTCTTCCTCCTCCTCCATCCTCTAGATATCTGAGAGACTAGTTGCCTCCAAGTGTTTCTGCCCACCAAGTATGTTCTAGCATGAGTGGGTGGACTCCAGGTCCCTCCATTAAGCCTTGTCATCTGGTGGAATATAGGAATCATGCCTTCTCAGTCACATGGTAACCTCCACTTTGTAGAATAGCATTCCTTCCCCCCCCCCCCCCCCCCCCCCCCCCCCCCNCCCCCCCCCCCCCCGAGATAAGGACAGCAACAACTCCATCAAGCTTTGAAAACCTGGCTTTTCTGGAAAGTTTGGGATTGATGTCAATTATATGTCCAAAAGGCCATGTTTTGTGAATGTTGTTCTCTATTAGATCATTTTAATCTGTGCTGGCCAATTGATATTATGTTTTTAACTGTTGTTTTTTTCTAGTTTTGTACACTGCCCAGTGTCCACTGGAGTGGAAGGAAGGAAGGAAGGAAGGAAGGTATAAATGTCCTTTCATTGCTCCAACTGTGTGAAGCATCTTTGGCTTCATGAGTGTCCACAAGGGGGAGAAATGGAAGAGGAGTGATGCCACATATGTGACAGGTGTGACTGATATTCAACAATTCATTGCAACATTCTGATGCATATGATATAATGAGAACTGATACTGTGCACCTATGCTTGACTTCCCACACTCTATTTCATTCCTAGAATATTCAAACTATCTCAGAATGCTTAGATCAGGCCATTCCAGAGGAAAGTGAAATGTACAGATAATTGCAGGACAGATTTTAACAGCATTACAGAAGAAATGGATACCAAAGGTGAAATAGACAATGTGTAATTGATGGAAAAGGGAAAAGCTTGGATAGTAATCCTAGAGACATGAATTATGATGTTGAAAGCATGTCTTACTCCCACTGTGAAATGCTAGAGGTGAGCAGCATGCATTCCCAGGTCATCTGATTTTGTGAAGGACTTCATATCATCCCACAGTTTACTAAGTCAAAGGGAATGACATACACAATGTTCTATAAGCTGTGTGCATTTAACGTTTTAAACCAGAAAACTAAGGCCTTGTTTCCTTCTAACTAAAGCAGGAACCAGCCAAATTAATTTTCACTGGCAACTGAAGCCCAGCTGTATTTGCATCTGGCATTAAAAGTGGGAAAACTTTAAAATTTTAAAATCAAATCATGCACCATGGAACTAAGTAGTTCTCTTGAGTAGCTTTTCTAAAAGCTAAAGTAGATTGAAGATAAGCTTCTTTGCTCCAGGCTGCTCTTGTAACACAGGATAGAAAAAGTTTCCCAGAAATAAAGGATTTCTAGGACAACAGTTCTCTCAACATTTTCCTATGGACAAAGCAAAGAATCTCAGATGATAAGCTAAACCTTCTGACTCTATCATTACCTGACCTAGGTCAGGAGGTCTCCAATAGAGATACAAAGGGGGACATTATAGATTATGGGGTCTTGTTCATAGCACATATGTATTTGTGACTTGATTGTTAGGAAGATTGAATTTTACTCATCTTTCAAAGTTTGGATTCATCCAGGGATGGGTTGCCACGGGTTCACCCGGGTTCAGGCAGACCCATTGCTAATGTTATGGCTGGTTCAGCAAACCACCAAATCCCATCCCTAGCTGGGCCCGCCTACCCCACCCTGCCCCTCCCCTCCCAGGAGTCCCCACGCTGTCCATTTTGGATGCGAGGTAAGTACAGGGCCTACACGGGGGATCAGGGAGGGGGGAAAATGGGCCAAAGAGGGCCTCTGGAGCCCAGTGGAGGCAGTTTTTGCCCTCCTAGAGGCTCAAGGAAAGCCGCCGGAGCCTGGGGAAGGTGAAAACAGCCCCCTCCACACACCATGGTGCAGGAGGTAGACGAGGCCACGCCCACCATGGCCATGACCACCCAGCAACCAGGCAGAAAACTCGTTGCTGAAATTTTTGAAGCCCACCCCTGGATTCATCAAAGTTTCAGAGAGCAGAGTGTTTTAGTCCTATCTGGAGATGCTGGCATTGATCTTCCACTTTTAGGGAAGAAATGGGCATCCTTTTTTTTTTTTTTTCACGTTTGTCACTGTGTGCGAATCAAACCTGCATATTTCTAGTTTTGGATTTCTTGATGTTGATAGTTTTACTCACAGAATCTTGGGAAGGGCAGTTTTGTGAAGAAACTCTGAGCAGTGATTTCTGGTCTTTGGGAAGTGTCCCATTCAAAAAATTTTGAGGTTAAAAAATACAAATAAATAAGGATTAGGGATTAACATCATTTTCCCAAGCAGACAGAAATGTTAGAAAGAAGACAATTGCCCATCATGATGGTTACCAATAATCCAAGTCTTGTGGCAGGGATGACTGCAAATAATCTCTCCAGCTGTTTGAAACTACATCTCCCATCATTTGTCTGCTGATCAGAGTTAGAGTATCAATTATGCAAAATATCTGCAAGGAGCCATAGTAGTCACTATCATGTCTTAATTACTTTCAGTATGTTTGGTTTGTCCGCAAAGACATGGCTTTGGACATAGAAGAACAGATATATTCTTCAGACACTTCAATAACTAAACAACTGGATATAACAGCTGCTTTATCTCTTCCTTGCATTTTCCCTCACTGGAAATCCTTTAATTTAGTTACTTCGGCCCTGTCTTTAGATGAAGCCTTTATGTTTATTTTGTTGGTATGCTCCTTACTTATTACCAACCAGGCAGCAGGATTTTTTTTAATCCTATATCTTCCAATTTCTCTGTTGTGGATATTATAAAATTTACTGGAAAACCCTGGTTCTTGTTCTTTCATCTCAGAGCAGATATCCACAACAGCTGCAAATTTCATGTTTGTCAGAGATAAGGCAAAGCTTACAGGTCATCAGTTGTGAGAAGATTGCACAAGAGAGAGAACGGTCCATAAAACTAAGCAAAATGGAGCCCATATTGGATTAATGGACAATAGACTGCCATACTAAATCATATCCAGAGACCACATGCTATCTCTGAGCTATAAGAAACACTCTCAAGTTTTCAAAAAGCAACACAAAGACATATAGAAAATCAGCAATGTGAAATGGACAAGCTGATATGATTCCCAGTTTGCCTTATGTATCAAAAGTCTTGGTGCTCTGATGACCTCTTTGTCAATAAGGAGAAGCAATCTCTGTGCCTCCCATTCCTCCAGCAGAAATTAAGGAGGGAGAAGAGTAAACAGGCTATAGGAATAGCAACTGTAATTTGCCCTTCTCTAGCTCAAACCTTTGCAAATCTGTCTAGCTAGCAGATAGAGCATAAAATATTTCATGATAAATAGTACATCTGTTCTGATATACTGCATTTGATGCATGTTGTTGAATCAACTAACTACAATACTACAATTGTAATGTTACAATGTACGCTTTATATGTACATGTGTATGGTATGCAAACAACAGTATCATCTCCTACACTTGCTTTGTTTCTAGCCTTTTGGCTCTTTTTTCAATAGCATGGCAAACAGAAACATGATGAATCAAGTCCAAAAGGTGCTTTTTCAAGAGACAACTGGACTTTCTGGTTTTACTTTGAAGACATTTCACTTCTCATCCAAGAAGCTTCTTCTTCTCTCACCGAAGAAACCTCCAAGTTGCCTCAACGACTCTCGAAAAAGAATGCAAATGATCAGCTATCTGCAAGGAGTATAAATCCTGCCATTCCCCACCATCTGGTCAGAGCTGAATAAGCTTCTTGGGTGAGAAGTGAAATGTCTTCAAAGAAAAAACAGAACGTCCAGTTGCCTCTTGAAAAAAGCACCTTTGGGATATAGAGTACTGTGGTTTTGGGGTGCAGGGTGCTGGAAGTGTTTTGCTGCTGGTCTTAGTCTTCTTATTGAGTTATTATTGTTCCCTTTGTGATTGTACATAAGATTGGTGATGGTCTGTGTGATTTAAGAAATAAATAAATTACACTTATCAAGCTAATCAATGTTAACATAATGTGCAAAATCATCTTCCGACATATTAGTAGAGCCTATGAATGAATCTAGAAGGATAAAATATTTACTAGCCTGACAAGACTGGTGAAACAAAGAAGTAGTAAATTATGCTGAGTCCAGCTGCCTCATGAAAAAGCACCTTTGGGAAAACTATGACATGCATGACTGAGAATCTCCATAGTGATGAATCAAGAGTGATGGGTTTATAAATGGGCCCTTTTACTCCACTTGAATAGCTAGGGAAGGTGTGTCAAACTCAAGTCATCATGGCAGTGTCACGTGAAGTATCGGGACTTTCCGCCATCCTTTGCTAAACGGGGCAGGGGCATAGCCAGTATGTGACACATCTGGCCTGTGGGCCACAGGTTTGACAGCCATGAGCTAGGGGGGAATGTCTCTGGAAAGATTAAGCAGCTACTTTTTTAAAATTACATTTTATCCTTTTTAAAAAGCTTGGTGCTCATCTTATTGAAACTGTTTTGATTAGCTGCTCCTCAATTTGTGTAGGTAGTCCTCATCCTGTCATGTTCTGCTAAATTGCCTCACCTAAAGACTATTTCAAGTTATGAGAGTGATGAAAAAGTAACTTTCTGACCAATCTGTAAAGCAAAAGAAAGCTAAAGGAAGTTCATAAGCACAGACATAGTTTCACTTAATGACCAAGTTGCCATCCCAATTGCAACCAAATGAAGAATAGCTGTGTAAAAAAAAATCCAAGATAGCAACTGCAAGTTTTAAAACCACATCCTTTTTATATGCCTCAATCAGGTGAACCACCTCAAACTAGAGAAGAGTTTTAATTGAATGATTGCAATAATTATCTTAATGCTATTTTTTTAAACCTCTTCCTGCTGCAACTTTACGACTGACTTTCACTTTGAAGTAGAAGCTGTAACTTGGTCCTTCAAGAAAGCAAGATGCTAAGCTAGGCAAGAACCTAAGTGAGAAAGAACAGATACAGTTAAACAGTGGTTGTACCTAGATACATAAAAACCGTGTGTCACTGAGCATGGCCCTCACAAGCTGCCATAAGACTTCAGCTGCAGGGACTGATGCTGTGTGCTTTTCATTTCCAAGGGCTGCTCCATTTAAACATTTTCCTATAATTACAGTTAAGTTGACAGTCCCAGTGCTGGGGCATATTATATAGTGTTTGGGATGTTTCTTCTGCAGCTAGCAATTTTGGAAATGACAGTAATTCATGCCGTCTATCTTAGTGGCATTGTGGCTTTAAAAAAAAAGAAGACTAGCTCATTCATTCATTTGGCTGTGCCTAAATATAGCTCTTCAGTTCTTAAAATTACACTCCTATTATCATATTTTGATCTCCCCTTCCTCCTTTCTCTCTTCCTCCCTCCACCCCTAATATATATCAACTAAATAGATTAATAAGGATCAGTTTCATGGGAAATTGCAGGAAAGGAACATATTATTTCTTCCTCCTTTTTTCCTTCTCCCTCCTGGTCATATGACTTGGGCTAGAAAATATACGGTGCCATGTTCCTCACAGTATAGAAGTACAAATGCAAGGGTCAAGAAACACATTGTTATGTGGAAGAGAATACACACTTCCAGTGCTCCTTGTTGGCAAAAAGTTTGGAAAAGCTGAAAAAAGCTGATTCTAATTGCCAAATTGCAGGCAGCCAGCAGTCAGCAGAAGTAGCCTGCAGTACTGCATTCTAACCACTGCGCCACCATGGCTCCTCATAGTAGGGCTTTATTGGAATAAGAGCTTGAAGGAGTTTTTATCTAAGTTAATTATGATACATAATGAATGGGAATAATGGACACAATGTAAATCCAAATTGAAATCCTCATTCAGCCTAGAAGTTCACCCACTTCTTACATTTCAGAAGAATTTAATAGGATTGTTCTGATGCTAAAATATCAGTACGATAATCTGCCATTGGTCAGTCCTGAAATGTTTAGAGAAAGATATCATGCTGGTCATTTTTCTGCCTAAAATGACACAGAAATTATGTTGGAACATTGAGTTAGCTTTTCTGTTCAAGAATTTAATGACAGATATGTCACAGGCATGGGTGTATTAATATCACAGCAATATCTCTCAGATCCCAACAGGTGCATATTTCCAATTGCCAATCAGGATTGATAGGGGTGGGGAATTAATAATGTGTGTTTTTGTCATTCCTAGAAATGCCTGTAAAACTATCTCAGCTTAGTGTGGGTGAGATTTTCATTGAACACATTGTTTTTCTACTGTCAGATGACTGTAGCTGTATGTCTGAATGTCATCCTGAAGGACTGAAGAGAAGCCCTACTGCAACACCCTCATCTCTTGCAGTCATGAGCTAGATTTGGTAAGATTTGAATTTGTGGTCTAGTTGTTTCCACAGGACATTCCACACATTTTGGCAGCCTCCATCTCTCCATCTCCCAGCATCCCTGGAGGATATTATCAGCGGTTTGGTGGTTTCACCAAAGAAAGCTGAAGGTTTCATTCCCCAGTTTCTTGGCTAAGCGGTCAAACCACGACATTTTCAGAAAGCAGCATGGCTTACAAGCGTACTGTAACCACACTAGTGTTTCTTATTTTTCATAATGTGCAAATATATGAAATTTGCATCTAGACTTTCTACCATAAATTAAAAGCAGATTTCTATGAAAAATGCCTTCTGTGTCCTTTAATCTAATTGACTGAGTATCAAAATTCAAACAGGCAATGTATGATGCACTACTTATGTCTTGCTTCTTCAATTGCCTTGATTGAATCTGTTCCAAATAGAATTGGAAGAAGTTCCCTTCAAGTTCTTTTCCATGGCCAATTCAGTACTGCTTTCTTTTCAGTAATTCATGGGCCATCAAGGAAGGCAGTTTCACATTTTGCTGCACTTATTAGCTGGGTACTACTCTTATTTTTTTCCCCAAGAAGGTACAAGTTGCAGTAGACAGAACAATTATACAAATGGGGCAGGGTTATGTCTTGCTGTTTTGTGTCACAGTTCCAGAGTTCTTTTAATTAGATTAACTGTATTTTAAGGCTTAGAATAAAGAAAAAGTAGGTAAAAGTGGCCTTAGTTTAGGGCAATTTTCAGGGGTCTCCTGAGGAACCAGAAATAGATCCCAAGACACTAGACTGACTATAGGTAGTCCTCAACTTATGACCACAATTGAACCCAAAATTTATGTTGCTAAGTGAGACGTTTGTTGAGTTTTGCCCCATTTTATGCCACATTTGTTAAGTGAATCACAGCAGTTGTTCAATTAGTAAAACAGTTGTTGACTGAATCTGGCTTCCTCATTGACTTTGCTCATCAGAAGGTCACAAAAGGTGATCATATGACACTGCAGCTGTCATAAATGTGAATCAATGGTCAAGTATCCGAATGTAAATCATGTGCCCATGGGGATGCTACAATGGTCCATGGTCCAAGGGAACCTGCTCACTTCTTCTCCAACCATTTTCCTCCTCTTCCAAAATTTCCTCCTCTTCTCAGTAAATCTGAGAAAATAGATGTCTCTAATGGCAGTGCTGACAAAAAGCTAACTACACCTGCTTAAACCCAGATGCCCTGACAATATTTATGATTAGACATTCTGTTTATACATATGTTGCCTTGCACCCTCTTTACAAGTGACTTCTTGGCAGTAATGTGAAATTACAGTAAAGGCAGGATTTTCTGTATGTGTGTATTTTAATGAAACATTCTGTCACCTGCAATTTTATATTTTATTTCACTTTTTGTCTTCCTAAAAACATTGTGCAAATTGTTATTGAGTAAAAATAAATTATACTTTTCTGATAAAATGAGTTGCTTGAGTTGAGAAACTGGATGACAAAATATACTCATGGTTCATATTTAACAGAAAGCTTCAATATTCAGTAAATTTGGATTTTAATTCAAACAGCCTGATCAGGCCTTGGAAACATTAATGGGCAGAGGGACAAATTAAGGCCAACTGATGCCTTAAGCAAAACCCAACCATGTTGTCTGTTGTCAGAAGAAAAACGCTTACACCATGAGATGGAAATAAATGTCATATCTGACAACACCTTCAAACCATTGTTAGAATGTAGTTGCTCAATATGGCAAAGAAAAGGTTTTTTTAAACTGTGCAGATTTAACAGTACAAGTTGAACGTTGTTTTTAACAATGCAAGTGAACACTGCAGATAAGGACAATCACAAAACAGTTGCCTAAAGTTGAGCTCTTTAACATGGCAGTGAAAGAGTTAAAGGCATGATAGCCAGGAGAAAAATCTCCCACTTCTTTTGGTATTCTGATTATGTTTATTTTGCTTAAAGGTTAATCCAGAAGTGGTGGGCAGGGACACCTGTCACATTTATGGTGTTTTTTAATTCCATTTGAGTAAGAACATCAATAGAGCAGGGGTGTCCATATGTGCAAAGCTTGTAAAAACAAGGTATGACTGCCATCTTGCCCTTTTTAATCTTCCTTTCCATGTTGCCCATCATCAGAGCAAACTTTCTCACACCACCCACTCCAGTAGGGCACTCCCATAGAATGCCTTATAAACGTAGAATAACAAAATAACAGGGTTGGAAAGTACCTTGGATGTCCTTCTAGTTCAACCCCCTGGTCATGCAGGAAGTTCTATACCAGTGGGCTGGGGACCACTGGTGGTCCGTGAGAAAATTTTGGTGGTCCGCAGAGAAACACACACCCCCAAAGCAATTTCCAGGCTGCGCAGGAACACAAGGCTGCACCGTCCACATGGCCCACCCACCCGCTGCCCCCCACCTTTGGCCGAGCGCAAACTTTACCTCGAGTAGAGCTACACGAGCTGGAACTGGAAGGTAAGACCAATGGCAGGGGAGGGAAATGCACCCCGGGGTGGCTTGCTGAGGTTGGTGGGAAAGTCTGTCCCATATTCCAGAGCTGCAGTAGTCACAAAACTGGCAAAGGGCCAAAGGGGTCATCCCGAAGCAGCTCCTCCAGTCCATGGCAGGCAGGTGCACCTGGGTAGAGGAACAGTAGCTCCAGGATGACCAAAGGGCCAGTCTTGTGACTACTGCAGCTCTGGAATATGGGACAGACTTTCCCACCAACCTCAGCAAGCCACCGTCAGTCAAAATTCGTATTAGTGATCCATAGAATTTAAAATTATGAGTTTGATAGTCCCTGAGGTCCAAAAGGTTGGTGATCCCTGTTCTATACCATTTCAGACAAACAGTTGTCCAATCTCTTTTTAAAACCTCCAGTGAAGACACACCCACAACCTCTGGAGGTGAATTGTTCCACCGGTTAATTGTTCTGTCAAGAAATTTTTCCTTAGTTCTAGGAAAAAGAACTCTCCTTGATTAGTTCCCCCCCCCCCCCCCCCCCCCNCCCCCCCCCCCCCCCGCTTCTTATCTTGCCTTCAACTGCTTTGGAGAAGAGATTGACATCCTCTTTTTTGTGGCAGCCCCTTAGATATTGGAATACACTTTTCTGTCCATAATGGGGGCTTTTGAAGGGTAATTGGAATAAATAATTGGGCAGGCATTAATATTGGTCTGATAGCTCCTTGTTCTTATAACATATTTCTCCAATGCTCCGAGAGATGTCACAGCAAAATAGAATAGAATAGAATAGTTGGAAGGGAATCCCAGGCAAGGCTAGAAAAAATGCTAGAGAGCCACTGACACCCAGTATCAACAAATCCAGAACAGAATAACAGGGTTGGAAGGGACCTTGGAGGTCTTCTAGTCCAACCCCCTGTTCAGGCAGGAAACCCTAAACCATTTCATACAAATGGTAGTCCAATCTCCTCTTTAAAACTTTCAATGTTGGAGCATTCACAACTTCTGGAGGCAAATTGTTCCATTGGTTAATTGTTCTAACTGTCCAGTAAATTTCTCCTTAGTTCTAAGTTGCTTCTCTCCTTGATTAGTTCCCACCCATTGCTTCTTGTCCTGCCCTTTTGTGCTTTGGAGAATAGCTTGATTCCCTCCTCTTTGTGGCAACCCTGAGATATCACAACACTGCTATCATGTCATTTCTTTTCCATTAGTGTCAATAGGAAGGAAAAAATAAAGAGTAAGCAATCTTTTCAACTACTCTGTGAAAAAAGCCAGCATCAGATTTCTGGTTTTCCTGATAGATTATAGATTATAGAAAGAAGAGAGTCACGATGTAACTTTAGAAGGAGAGAGGTATCAATTTATAAATATAACTCCTCTGATGAAGATCAGAAACTCCTTTTTAAATCTTTTTTTCCTTTTGTTTTTCTCTGCGACCCTTTCTTTTGCACCTTTATTTTCCCTTTTCCTTTTTTGCTCTAATTTCATTTGTATTAGACTTATACTTGTGTTCAAAATGTTCAATAACATTACATGAAAAACCCAGATGGGGTGGCTTGGAGAAGGTTTCATATCTCTAGTTTTATTTTCTGAAGATTCTGACTTTAGAGGAGGCACATCTGTTGCCTCTTATACCATGGGTGGGATTCTACAAGTTCACACCTATTCCCTAGAACTGGTTCTTAACATTTTAAGCAGTTTGGAGAACTGGTAATTAAAAGAAATTACTGGCCTAATCTTGTAAGAAAGGCAGGAAGGAAACATTCTGGTGTTGCTTACAGAAACTGCCTCTCCATTAACTCTTATTACATTCTTGACAGGACCCTGTCCTTGGAACTTCTCTGGAGTTTTCCTTTGTTGATATCTTTGCTTGTGTGGAGTGACCATTTAAAGTTACAATGGCACTGAAAAAAGTGACTTCTGACCGTTTTTCACACTTACGACTGTTGCAGCATCCCCACAGTCATGAGAGGCCAGGAGAGGAGATGCGTGCCTCAATGTGAGTGATGTTGAGTTGGCCACGCCCAGCCAGTCACATGACCACCAAACCATGCTCACCAACGAAGCCATGCCCACAGAACTGGTTGTTAAAAAATTTGAATCCCACCCATCTAATACTCATTCCTGCAAGATCCCACCAGTGACTGCAGGACTGCAACTGTCGACATTTCAGCTCCAAATGGAAGTGTTTAACTGCTGAAGAAAGCGACACACATTGGATACTGTCTTTCTCAAGTCAGCATAGTTCCTGCCCTCCCCAAGGGAAATTGTGTCTTAATATTTCATTATACACCCATATTGGAGTGGGGCCAGGCTTGGGATAATTATGGTGAAATCAATGAGGTTTCACTCCGTAGTGGGCTGCTCTGGTTCTGATAGTTCCGATCATCAGCTGGCCCTGACCCCCGCCGCCCCCCACCCTATCCTGTCCTATATTTCCATCTTTCTCAGCTCAGCTGATTCACACAGTAGATTGCCATGCTTCCGCTGTTCTATGACCCAGGCTGCCCTAGAAGGTGAGCTGTTGAGGTTCAAATCAGTGGCTTTTTTAAACACTGCCTGTCTGTTCACACAACCCATTGTTAAACCCATTGCAGTCCACCACTGTAAACAGAATTAATTTATCTCCCGCTTCTTCGAAACAGCTGCTGACAGCTGTGCTATAATCAACTGGGCATCTTTATTCTTGGAATCTTCACATTTTCCCCCCTTGTAGCTCTCTCTACCTCCCAATAATGCTGCATAATTTAGATTTATGCCGTTGCAGTGAACGTTGACAAGTAACCAAGACACAGTAGCTGAGCAACTTGGAAGAGGCTGTGTTGCATAGTCAAAATGCATGAATGAGACAGAGGAAAAGGGGAGGAAAGTCAAATTGGAAAAAAAATAGCATGCATGTAAACCTATAGGAAGCTAATAAGGACAGGTAACATGCAGCCATTCAAACTTATGATATTCATATGGCCTTTATAAAAGATCAGGTCAATCCCCTGGGGAAAGAAAAAATCAATTTCTTTTGCTGCTTGGAGGCAAAAAGGAATATATCAGAAGGATGAAAAGGGGAGCACAAAAAATTAATATCTCAGCCCTTCAGGATAGTTCAAACATGGAAACCAAGCATACATAATACTGCTTTTATTATGAGGTTCACACAATCAGTTGTTAAACCAGTTGCAGCCTGCCTCTGATTTTAATGTTCGTGTCTTCTCATTTATTCCAGGATTTTACTTTAATTTTGTTTGCGGAATCAGCTGCAGGTAGCTCTCAACTTACATTCGTTTAGCGACCGTTTGAACTTACATCAGCACTTTAAAAAGTGACTTACAACTGTTCTTCACACTTACAGCCTTTGCAGCATCCCTGTGGTCACGTAATCCAAATTAGGACACTTGGCAAATTGACACGTGCATGTGACAGTTGCAGTACCCTGGAATCATGTTTATCACCTTTTGCAACCTTCTGACAAGCAAAGTTCATGGGGAAACCAGTTTTACTTAACAATGGTATTACTAACTTAACAACTGTGGCAAGAAAGGTCGTAAAACAGGGCAAAACTCACTTAACAACTTCCCTGCTTAGCAATGGACATTTTGGGCTCAATTGTAGCTGTAAGTCAAGGACTATCCATATTGGACTAGGTTCAGTATGAACTGAGATAGTGTTGGTGAAATCAGTGAAGCTACATTGTTCATGTTTTCTCATTTAGACAGACAGACAGACAGACAGACAGACAGATAGACAGATATGATAGATAGATAGATGATAGATAGATAGATAGATAGATAGATAGATAGATAGATAGATAGATAGATAGACGATCGACTCGGATCGATTCGATCGATAGATAGATAGATGATAGATAGATAGATAGATAGATAGATAGATAGATAGACACACAAGGAATTTGTCTTGATGCAAATGCTCTCAGTATACATAAAAGAAAAGATAAATTCGTCAAGAGTCAAGAATCATAAGGTACAACACTTAATGATAGTCATAGGGTACAAACTAGCAATCAAATCATACTGGGAAACAGTATGATCATACTGTTATAGATCATAAGGATATGTTATAGATCATAAGAAATAGATCATAAGGATACAACAACAAAGTTACAGTCATACAGTCACAAGTGATGAGAGATTAACAGTAATAGTAGTGCAGACTTTGTAAATCATTGAACAATATTGAGGGAATTATTTGTTTAGCAGAGTGATGGCATTCGGGGAAAAACTGTTCTTTGTGTCTAGTTGTTCTGTGTACGGTGCTCTATAGCGTCATTTTGAGGGAAGGAGTTGAAACAGTTTATGTCTGGGATGTGAAGGGTCTGTAAATATTTTCACAGCCCTCTTTTTGACTCGTGCAGTATACAGGCCCTCAAGGGAAGGCAGGTTGGTAGTAATTGTAATTTGTGTAATTTATGACAGCAATTTTGGATAACCCATCATCTTATAATTAAGGAAACCCAGAAAATAGGTTGGAAGGGATATAGAGGCTCTACCTATTGTATAACTTTCCAATTCCAATATTTTAAAACAATTTAAACAAATTCAGTAGCGAATTTATTCTGCCTTGCCAATGCAATCATTTATTCACTGAATTTTTTAAAAAAATAATAACAATACTACTGCTGATCCCAATGGGCTTATTTTCCAAATTAAATGTTTTTTAAGATTAGAGTTCACCATTCAATAAAATTCCCAAATACTGGTGGGGGGGAGATGAGGGCAGGGAGGGAAATGGATTCAGTTGCAAGAGGTTCCCAAGACAATATAGCTGAGCTTTGACCTTTAGTAACTCACTCCAGATTTGGAATCTTTCCACATTCACAAAGCTTATGTGAAGTCATCCAAGGAACTTGACACAGCAATAAGGGAAAATCCACCAAGATCAACTCCCTTAGCTGGGTCAAAGTTTGTATCGGAGCCAGAAAAATTAGGGTTGAAGATATTACAGCAGACCAAGGCACCCAAAATGCAGATTTCAGTGGTCAGGGTGATAGCAGATTAAGTTTATTTTTCTCACCAAGTTTTTGCAGCACAAACCATGACACTTTGTGATTTGCCATTATAAATCACTGACATAGACACATAATATGTATCCTTCATTTTGTCATTTCTGAGTCTGTATCATTTCTATGCCAGGCAGAAGCTTGATAGAAATGGCTTTCCTGATGCTGACATTTTCATACTGAAAACATACCTGTTTAACTTTGGTGGTTCTCACTCATTTATTCAATTTTAAAAGTTCTCTCTGCAAAAAAGGAAGAGATATAGGGCTATAGTGGAGTTAAGTAGGGAAAAAACATTCTTCATCTCCTGGATAATCTTCTTGGTTAATACATGAGCCTTCATGCTCTGAGCCAAAATTCAGGAGCAAAATTATGATCTGGTAAACTTTTCTTACTCTTTCTAACAAGTTTTTTAAAAATGAGGTATGTTTATGAGGGGATTAAAAAGAAACTCACTGGTGCCTCCAAAATAGTCTCACAAAAATGAATAATGGAATAATAAGAGTTGGAAAGGACCTTAGAGGTCTTCTAGTCCAATCTTCTAGTCCAATCCTCTGCAGAGGCAGAGGCAAAGGTAGAGCCTGGGATATCCATCAGCCTCAAGCAGGAGACCCTATACCCGTGATGGTGAACCTATGACATGTGTGCCAGAAGTGGCATGCAGAGCCATTTCCCACGGCACGTGAGAGCTCACCTGGAAGAGCCCCTAGGTGCATGTGTGCGCCGCCACTGCCCGACAGCTGATTGTCAGGTATCTGGCATATATGCGTGGGGGCGGGGGAGACGTGCACATTGGGATGGCACACGCATGTGCAGACTCATAGCACGGGGGTGATCATGCACACATGTACAGATGCACGGAGCGTGTAGGGTTGATCGTGTGCATATGCGAGAGATACATAGCTCACAGCGGGGGAATCATGAGCACATGCGCAGATGCAGGGGTGGGATTCAAATTTTTTAACAACTAGTTATGTGGGTGTGGTATGTTGGTGGGCGTGGTTTGGTGGTCATGTCACTAGGTGGACATGGCTTGGTGGTCATGTTATTGGCTGGGCATGGCCAACTCAGTATCACTCACATAGAGGCACGCATCTCCTCGCCTGGCCTCTCATGACTGTGGGGATGCTGCAACAGTCGTAAGTGTGNAAACTCCAGAGAAGTTCCAAGGACAGGCAGTCTAGTCCTGCCAAGAATGTAATAAGGGTTAACTAAGAGGCAGTTCCAGCAAGCAACACCAGAATGTTTCCTTCCTGCCTTCCTTACAGGATTAGGCCAGTAATTTCTTCTAACAACTGGTTCTCCAAACTGCTTAAAATGTTAACAACCAGTTCTAGCGAATAGGTGCGAACTAGTAGAATCCCATACCTGCGCAGTTGGGTGGTGCACAGCAAGGGGATCTCGTGTGGCATGCTGCAGGGGCATCATGCGCAAGCCCAGGGGGGCAGCACGCATTGCCTTCTAGGTGCTGGCACATGAGCACGAGCGCATGAGTATACACACAATTATTGGCATGGGAGCTGAAAAAGGTTTGCCACTACTGCCCTATACCATTTCAGACAAATGGTTGTTAAATTTCTTCTTAAAACTATTCCATGCACTCACAACTTTTGGAGGCAAGATGTCCCACTGATTAAATTGTTTGAACAACTAAACCAGAGGTCCCCAAACTTGGCAACTTTAAGCTATGCTGGTTGGAGAATTCTGGGAGTTGAAGTCCACAAGTCTTAAAGTTTCCAAGTTTGGGGGGCCCTGAACTAAACTGATAGCAAACAGCACTCCTTACTAGTGCCAATGATATTACTTAGTTTGGGTAATGAAACATCTGCAAGAAAGCAAGCAATACAGAAAGCACCAAGGACACCTCTGTTCTCACGGTCAGGAAATTTCTCCTTAGTTCTAGGTTGCTTTTCTCCATGATTAGTTTCTATCCATTGTTTCTTGTCCTTCAGTTGCTTTGGAAAAAGATACTCTTAATCATCACAATCTGGAACATGCAGTTTCAGCCTGATCAAAAGTAAGTCTTCTCGGACCCTTGTGCCTTTATATTTATTGCTAGGGCTGTATTATGCTCTGGAATACAGGCCACTCTTTCAAACCTGGAACCCACCAGATGTGCTTTGTATCTAAACCACCAGGCCACGGATGCCTGAAGTTGAAGCCAAGCACATCACACTTGGGGAATGGTTGATGTAGCTAAAGTCAAGAGTAGCAGTGTTAGCTTAAGTCAATAATAGCAGAGGAAAGGAAAAGACAAACATTGTTAATCCAGGAACTCAGGATGTAGACTGTCCTTTGTTTCTTTTTCCTTTTGTAGAAGCATTTCAACATCTGCTACGCAAAGCTATTTCTAGTATGATGGACAAGTAGTCAGCTGATAATGAGCTGTATTGCATGTAGGCAGAAAAATAGTGATGGCTATTAATGATTATTTTCTCCAATATGGTTCATTTCTCCTCCTCCATAACAATATTATGTAGGCAGGAGAAATGTTTGATGCTGGCAACATCTGCAAAAACTATATTATAGCCACCTAATTTTGGAGGGAAATTATCTACTTCTTGGCTAAGGGTTCTTTAGTTTCGAACTACTTCCCTCCCCCTTCTTGTGCTTCTGATTTTACTGGGATGACTAAATCTCTAAGCTATGTCAGCAGTAAACAGAATTAATTTACCTCCCGCTTCTTTGAAACAGCTGCTGACAGCTGTGTAAAATCAACTGGGCATCTTTGCTCTTGGAATCTTCACATTTTCCCCCCTTGTAGCTCTCTCTACCTCCCAATAATGCTGCATACTTTAGATTTATGCCGTTGCAGTGAACGTTGACAAGTAACCAAGACACAGTAGCTGAGCAACTTGGAAGAGGCTGTGTTGCATAGTCAAAATGCATGAATGAGACAGAGGAAAAGGGGAAGAAAGTCAATTTGGAAAAAAATAGCATGTCTGTAAACCTATAGGAAGCTAATAAGGACACGGTAACATGCAGCCATTCAAACTTATGATATTCATATGGCCTTTATAAAAGATCAGGTCAAGCCCCTGGTGAAGGAAAACATCAATTTCTTTTGCTGCTTGGAGGCAAAAAGGAATATATCAGAAAGATGAAAATGGGAGCACAAAAAAAGAATATCTCAGCCTTTCAGGATAGTTCAAACATGGAAACCAAGCATACATTATACTGCTTTTATTATGAGGTTAGTTACAGAATCTTGCCAAGTCTGAATGTGTCCCCCTCCCCCCTTTCTTTCTTATGTCTTCTGGAGAACTAGCTAGGGTCTTGTCTTCGATGCTTTGTCAGGTTACAGTTCTGGCTTGGACTCAAGTTTCTTTTATCTGACTTTTATCTGTCTTGGTAGTGGCTCTTCCTCCTCTCCAAGGTTACTCCTTCTGCACATTACAGAATGGGTGCCCCACTGTCCATTTCTGGCTCTAGCTTTGCCCATCATGTGGCTCTTGTGAGTAACATCTTAAAGCTCCTTTAGACACATCCATAGTTTACATCTTTGGGCTGCAATTTTTCTGTCAAGGATTTTTGAAATGTTAATCTCAAGGGCCATTTATGGTATATACACTCAGCACTCTGTTGAGGGTGCATGGTTCTCTTAGGCTTCCTACCGATTCAAAGATTTGCATTTTTAGAATAACTTTTTTTTTTTCAAAAAAAAAGTGGGCATTGGTGCCTCCCAAGTTTAGCACTCTAGACCACTATCTTAGGCCGAAGTTAGGCCTAGAGCTACCTAACATGTTTGGGTGCATGTGCCTAGCAAACAAGTAAAGCATTTTAGCCTGGGTGCATGCAAGACTTTAATAGATTTGGGGCATTTGTAAACTACGCTTTATTCTATTGGAATCTAGCTTAATATATGTTGCTCTGTACTTTGTATATCATGTGCGATTTTATTGCACACTGGTAATATTTTGTTCTGTATCTTTGCTCCTGAACTTCTTCAGATGTGGAGAAGGCAGGATAGGTTTTTCTGTCACACTCTACCAAGAATTGGATCTTTAATCAATAAACCAGGCTACTCACACTTGTGGTAGTGTTGCAGTTGTAGTTTATTGCTTAGCCCAATCGTGGCTAAGAGCTCCAACAATGGATCACCATGAAAAGTCAGTGTTGAAAACAGTTAATTCCCAACATTGTTTTAGCCACCCCTGCCCAATTATCTAGAATCCACCTTAAAAGCAAGCTGACTACTATACCTGTAATGCCAAATCAAAAGATACATTGCTTTTGGCTCACTAACTGCATTGGTGGTTGATTCAAAAACCATGATAAAGCAAACTACAACTTAACCTGATGAGTGGCAATTCTGGGCTTTCCCAGATGAAACTGATTTTTTTAGATTCATTTTTACCCTAGCCATTGAACAGAAATTGCCTTGGTCACTGTGCAGAATGGCCTATGCTAAGAAAAAGATGGACTACGATCCTGTTGATCCTTTTAGACTTCTCAGTATTTTTTTGTACCACTGCTACCCATATAGTATCCTTCTAGAGTTGGGATCTGAGGACTTTGTGTTACAGTGGCTCCACTCTTATTCGGATGGCCATTTCCAGAAGATGGTGCTGGGGATTCCTATTCTTCCTCCTGGTGGTTGGCTTATGGAGTCCCTCAGCATTCTATTATATCTCCTACACTTTTAAATATCTTCAAGAAGCCACTAGGAGAGGTAATCTGGGAACAAGGACTGAGGTGCCATCAATATGTGAATGATACCTAGCTCTCCACAAAAGGCTGTTATGCTGGGAAAGGTAGAAGGAAAGAGAGTATAGCAACCAGCAACAAGGTGAATGGACTCAGTTAATGATAATGAATGCACTATTGGAAGACCTATAAAGACAGATCATTGTGGAGAAAATCTTTCTGGTTTCCAGAAGTCAGCTGTCTGACTTCTGTTGAGTTGGTTTAATGTTGAGTTAGTTTAATGTTAGAGTTCCAAGTATTAGATCCATTGCAAGCAAAAACTCTGAGGCAGATAGATTCCTCAAAGAATAGTTTTATTGGAAAATATCATATTGGTACATATCTGGTGAAACCAACTCTGAAGAGTTTCTTGGTTTTTACCCAATTAAAAATGAAAGTCCCCCCCCCATCCCAAACAATAAGTCACATGGCCCAATCAAGACAGCATCCACTGACCTGGTGACATCACTCCTTCTTCCTCTGGCCAGGTGCGAGAACGTCCTTGGTTCCTAAGAGAAAGTATTTTATTTTGACTACACAGCTCCAGTTATCTCTCATCCCCAGTCCCTCTAAGGCTCTAGTGTGGCATCACTGAAGCCCCAGGATGGCTTCGGCCAGGCCAGCTTCAGGGTTGACAGCAGCAAATGATCAATTAAAAAAACCAACTTTACCTCTCTTTTTCATCTAATACAGATTGAATCAGGTAGTATCGTAAGCCAGGGGTCTCCAACCTTGGCAACTTTAAGACTTGTGGACTTCAACTCCCAGAGTTTCTCCCTGGGAGTTGAAGTCCAGAAGTCTTAAAATTGCCAATGTTGGAAATCGCTGTCCTAAGCCACTGTTTGGACAGGGTGATAAACTGGAGCGCCAAAAAACTGAAACTCAAACCAGATAAGACATAGATACTATTATTCGATTATGCATTTCTATCCCAGAGTGGTCCGGCTTACTCTAAAGGAACAGTTTTGCAAGTTAGGAGATTCTCCCATATCCATCACTGCCACGAAAGGCCCAGGTGTGACCTCGATTACTCAATGTATTTTTTAAAATCAAGTTTCACTTGATTTACCAACTGTGACCTTATCTGGATAGAGATAGCCTTGCAATAGTTATTCATGGTCTGGTAATTTTCCAGTTGGATTGTTGCAATGTGTTGTTATGTGAGCTTGTCTTTGAAAACAGTCCAGAAAATTCAGTTACTTCAAAGAGTAACTAGACTGTTCACTGAGATTGATACGATATGAACATTTCACTATCTATACTGGCTGTCAGTTGATTTCCAAACTCAGTTCAAAGTGTTAGCTTTGATCTTTAAATCCCCAATTGGCTGAGAACCAAGTTACTTGAAGAAATACTTCTTCCTATATGTATGTACCTACCTGGACTTGTGTTAGTCTTGACCTTTAAAACCCTATACCAGAGATGGGCAATTAATTTTGCCAAAGTGCCAGATGAGAAACTGGACTGTTGAGGAGAGACGAACCAATAGGGCTATGAAGGTGCATAGGAATGCATAAAATCACATACGTAAATGTCAAAACAAAAAAGATAACAAATGCCTTCAAAATAAAAGCAATCCATGTGGGCCAAACAGGGATAACCAAAGGGCTAGATATGGCCCAAGGCCCATAAAATGCCCAGATCTGCCCTAAACAATTTAGGATCAGACTACCCGAAGGAACATCTTTCCTCAAATTGTATGTACCTACCTGGACCTTAAGCTTGTCTAACAAGGCCTTCTTCCAGATCCTCTCACTAAAGAAGGTGAGATGGACCCCTACAAAGGTGAGACCTTTGTGTGTGGTGGAAGCACTTCATTTGTGAAATTCCTTCCTCAGAGTGGCTTGTCATACACATTAGCATCATCGTGTTGCCAGGTCAAGATGCCATGGCTTCTTAACTAATTTTTATTTGGATTTTAATTCATATCATGTTTCCCCCAAAATAAGACCCAGTCTTATTTTCGTTTGGGCTTGAAAATAAGCACTCAGGCTAATTTTCAAGGTCTTATTTTGGGGGAAACATGGTATTATTTTAGCTTTTGAATGACTGACTTTCAGCTGCCTAGTTATCAAGGTTTTATCTTGCATTTTATTGTACAGGTTTGTATTCAAAAATTACGTCTTTTAATGTATTTATTATAAACCACCCAGAAAGCTTTGGGTATTGAGCAATTAGAACATTTTCCTCCATAAAATCAATAAACCCAACCGTAGGAGAAAAGAATTCTGTACTCCTTTGCATTTTCCCTCCCTCTCATCATTATTTAGTTTTGTATTTTTCTTGTTATGGACTGTGTTTATTAATTTGTTTTGTCATAAACCATCTGGAAGACCTGGGAGTCAAAGTGAAACAGACATATTTTCAAATAAATGCAGAACATAAATACAGCACCTAATTCTGGATAAAATTGAGTTTTCAATCTTTTTAAAACTTTTCAACCTTTCTAGAGTGTCCACATTCAAATAATTACAATAATTAAATAAAATAAAAATAAAACCAATAAAAACAATTGCTACCAACCTGCCTTCCATTGAGGACCTGTATCCTGCATGAGTCAGAAAGAGGGTTGTGAAAATATCTACAGAACCCTCATATCCCAGACATAAATTGTTTCAACTTCTACCCTCAAAATGACACTATAGGGCATTGGACACCAGAACAACTAGACACAGTGTCTGGACACCACGAAAACTATCACCCAAACAAGTCCGTTGGGCTCAATATTTCAACTGATTTGACTTCGTGCTAAAACACATCCCAGGAGAGAGGAGCTTTCTGGCTCACGCCCTCTCCTGCATGACCCAGTACAAATGTGAAGGGGAGGAGGTTGTAAACGCCATCATCCTCCCCCCAAATAGCTGCCCAAGTAACCACCAGACGACAACACCACGATCGGCAAGACCAACCTGCAGACAACTTAACTACGAAACTCAAAACCAAACTGAACTCCTTTCTGTTGGCAACTATAAAATGGGCATAGAAATGTTTTATGAGTTGACAGACAGCCCCCCCCCCCCAATACCATCATTCTGCAAAACAACTACCGGTAATTCCCACAACACTGTCAAAACTATCTAGTAAGGCTGCATTACTATTATTCTTTTCATCTTTCCTATTACCTATCTCCTTATCTTTTTATGACTAGAACTTTGTTGCTTATATCTTACAATTTATATTGTTTATTTAGTATCCTAGTATGATTTATTTTGATTGCTTATTTAGTATCCTATGACTATCACTAAATGTTTATCTTATGGTTGTGATGTATATATTTTTATGACTATGATTATGATTTATCACTTATTGCTTGTATGTACACTTATAGCTTGTGCACCAGAGACAAATTCCTTGTGTGTCCAATCACACTTGGCCAATAAAGAATTCTGTTCCAACACATCTCCTTGTGTTACATGAAGTTTATACTGAGGTACATTAATGAGGAATTGTAGCCTTCATTCATTTGTAGTTCTTTGAAAGGGATTACATTGTCCTGACAATGAAACCCACTGAACTCAAAAAAACATTTACAGGACAGGCCTGTGAAGAAGGAAAGGAAGCGCAATAACCACATAAAAACATCACAAGAGAGGCTTCATTTTAAAGCCACATAAAATGACAATGATTTATTTGATTAATTTGTACAAACAACCATCTAAAAACAACTGCTGTAAGGAAATAAAAAGTCCCCAAACATTTATTTGTTTCACTAGCAGTTGTTAATAAATATTTTTTTAAATAAACGAACAACATGTTTTCAAATGAGAGATGATTTTTTTTGTCGGTTGCTTGGTTGTTTTTGTTTTTCCCAAATGTGACTGAGAAAAAAAATACAGAGGCTGAAATAAATAATTTTTTTTTCGCTTTTGTGAAAACTATTTACAAAAACATGTACAAAGAATGGACCTTAAACAGAAAGTAACCAAAAAAAGGTCATTTATTTATAAAGGTTGGGAAGGGAAATGACCCTTGGAATATTAATCCCCTAATACACATAAAGAGGCTGAACTCATTCATGAAGGTTTTCTTCCAGAATATTTACCAACATAATCTGGAAAAGAAGACACGACAGACCACCCATATATTGTATACATACTCATTCATAAGGCAGTCTCCCCTAAGCTGGTGTCCTCTGGATAAACTAGGACTATAATGCTCAGAATTCACATAATGGCCAGGAATCCTGCTTTTGTTGTCCCAACACAGCCTGAAGGTAATGGGCTCAGGAAGAAGACATTTTCTTTTATCTAGTATAGCATTAAAAAAGAGTTCCCTGAAGGAGGTTCATCAGACTCTAGAACAGGGCTATCAAACTTGTGGCCCATGGGCCAGATGCATCACATGCTGGCCACACCTGGTTTAGCTAAGGAGAAAAAAGTCATGATACATCAAGTGACACCTTAAGATTGACACCCCTGTCCTAGAAAGACATATGAAGGTGGTGTAAGCATTGATATAAAAATATGCTAGGACTCTGACCTCCTGACTTCATCAGCAGGTGAAGGGAAGTTAATCTGATCCAAAAATATACTGACTGAGAGAAAAAGGTAAGGATTAGAATCAGGTCTAATTTGAGGGATGCTTGAAAACCACTCTGGTCTCTTTCGTTTCCCATTGGGATCTACCTCCACAATCATTCTACCTATATGAAACAAGTTGGTTTCATACAGTAGGACTTTGGGCCTTTTCCATAACAGCCAGTCTAAAACATTTCCAAGCATGAGTTCATAGATAGCAAGACAATGAGAATCAAATTACTTAGGCACTGTGTGATACTGTGCTTTCTGTGTTCTATTGTGGCAAATTAACTTCATTAGACAGCCTGATTAGCAGTCAGAAGGGAAGAAACATCTCTCCCATATTCAGGGAGACCAGAAAAAAAATACAGCTAGTCCTCGACTGCTCACTTAGCAACCATTGGAAGTTATGACAGATCCCAAAAAGCTATGGTGGCTGGAGAATTCTGGGAGTTGAAGTCCACACATCTTCAAGTTGCCAAGATTGATAATCACTGGTAAAAGGCATACACAGGTTTGTTGGTTTCTATTCTTTGGGCAGTATACAATGAGGTAAAATTTAAGGTTGATGAATTACCATCATAATTTTATGAGATTTTAAACCAGGTAAAGACCCACAAAAATGTAGACATCAAGATTTTAACTACCCTACTGGGTAGATACTTGCAAAAAGATCTATAATTCATCCTTCCAGTTGGGATTTACCCATAATTTTCAGACATCATATAATTTGCATACATTAAGTGACATACTACATATAGTCAAGGATAAAATTGGATTCTTCTGCATTAATATCTTTAGATGCAGAAAAAGCCTTTGGATTAATCTTTTAAATCAAGTGATGATTAGATATGGCTTTCCATGTGACTTTGTCCAGTGACTGAGTTATTATCTGCAACCTTGCACCAGAGTTATAACAATATAAAGTCACTTTTCAGCCACAACATCCTTTTTTGAATTAGGACCTTCACCCAGTATTATATGTAGTTTTAGCTGATGGCATATTACACTTGCTGCTTGAAATTCAATACTTTTGTGAGCTCAGCTCCTTTAGTCTTCCTGTATATCTTTTCCTATGAAACTTTCCTGAATGGTCAAAATTCTTTTTGAGACAACATACAACCCAACCGAAAGTCTTATTACCGTACATGGACATCCTCAAACTAATTGAAAGAGCAATAACATTCTCCCCATTTTGGAAACAATTCTACTTGATAGAAACTGAATTATTTACGATGGTATCAAGTTATCAATTAATTTTTGTTCCCCATAACAGTCCTCTCTATCTTTATCATTGTACTTTTCTCCCAACAGCTCAATCCAGTGAACAATTTTTTGTGCACAATCTATGCAGAACTAGGTAACACATGGATCTACAGATGTTGAATTCCAGCTTCTGGGCCACAATGACTAATAATGAAAATGCTTACCACTGTTCAACAGAGTTGCAATTCCATGTCTTTGACAAGCTGTCTACCTCTTCATCCAGATTAGTCTGACCAACATGGCTTCAGAATGCTAGCCTTTTAATTCAATGGCAATTATTGTATTGACTTTTTATACCTTTCTGCTGCCTTCCAGATTAGAAGAAAATTTAAATTAGCATCGCCAAAACAGAAACGGGAGAAGGCACTTTTCAGAAACAAAATATCTCTATATTGGCTGAATGCATTGTTCCTGCACTTTTAAGAAATTCATTCTTCTGAATAGTTAGACTTTTCTCTTGCCTATCAAGTTGGATTAAAGCATAGGAAAATAACAAATCTTGTCCAAAAAAGTGATTAAACAATTATTAGAGTAAATCTGCATGTTTGCTACTGTGACTTGGGAAATAAGATTGGCAAATTTTATTGTCAGTATTCTAGTGAATGCTATTGTCAGAATTTCTCAAACAGCGGAAGCTTAATTGTGCAATTCCATGAATTACACTAAACACAGCCAACTGCAGCTCAAATCTGTATGCCATTTATCTTGCTGTCTCTGTGCTTGGATATGGAACACTATGTATGGCCATACAAGGATATTATGTATAGCCCTGATTCTTGGATTTATAATGCTGCCTGCTTGTTTTGAATAGGAAACAGGAGATTCAGCTGAAAAAAGTACAGTATATACATAATGCTCAGTGTCTGGAATCACTACAAAAGTTTTATAGCTGCCTTGGCAGGGAACATCTCAAACATGTTAGGCCATGGAATTTTTGTTTTAAAAATAAGTCAAAATTCACATCTTCCTTGTAATGTGGTCAAGATAGCCAGTGGATTCAGATAAATTCATTCATACATTTTAATTCGTGTGGTGAATTTCTTTAGAAAGGAAATCTATAAACCTGTCCATGGATATGTTCCTCATTCATATACATCTCAAATAGCTTTCTTGTTAAAAAAAGAAAAGAAAAGTAAGAAATAAAAGAGGTCTGTTTCCCTGACAAGGCACTTGCAGGGAAAAAAAATCTGAATCCTAGAATTCATCCTTATTTTCATTCAAGATGCTCTTGTGCAACCAAAAGCCAACTTTGCTCAAAGCAGCATTTGCATCTCAAAAATCATTTCTGAACTTTTGGCCCATTTCGAAATCTTCTTCCTACGATAGCTTTCTTTTCTTTTCTTTTTTCCTCTTTTTTTCTTTTTTAAAAAAACCTCTCTTTTTTATAAAAACAATTCAGTCTGCACATTTTGAAATCCCGATATAGCTTTCCTGACTATGCTGTTAATGGCAGCCACAGGCTCGGACCACCATGTTTCTGTATTTCTTCAAAATGACATTGGAGCTGTCATCGAAGTAGAGAACAGAAATTGCGTTGAGTTGTGTTGGGGCACAGCAAGGCTTCGGCACGGTATCGGGGTTTATAAAGTGAACCTAGAGGCAAATAAAGTTACGAGACATCAGGATGTTTACAAGAACTTAAGCTGAATATTAAATACAAATACAACACAACAGCACATCAGTTGGGCTACCAGAGAGACTGTAGGAATCCAGAAAACCATTAGATGGCAGGAAATACACTGAAAATGATTCACATCTAGTGGTCATTTGAGTTTTGCAGCCTGAAATGTAGTTTTCCAGAAAAGGACTCTGGTTCTTTTCCCTCCATAACTGTTTCCCTGTTTCTACCACTTATACTTGAAAGACCTGCTTTTCTACAAATTTGGTGATCCCTGTGCAAGAATTAACAAGGCATTTTTGAACTTAGTATTGAGCAAGCTCTGTGGGTACTAGACACTGAAAGGAACAGGGCTTTTGAACAAAGTTACCACCGAATTCTATCAGAACTGGAGCCAGGAAATCTGACACTTTGACTTCTGTAGTGAGAAGACTATGATTACTGGGCTTACAAGAAACAGGTCTTGCAGATCAACCAGAGTTGTTACATAATCAAGTCATAAAAGGGCAGTGAGTAAGAAGGGTGAGGATAAAAGGCTTTCTGGGTAAATGTTTAGGGATAATATTATTTGCAATTTATGTGTATGTTTGTGGGTATTGTGGGTATGTGGTCTATGCACACAACCCACAACCCACTATCATTAATGCAATTCCTACAGCTACAGAAAACACTTGCCTCTGTGAATTTGTGACTGCTCTTTACATATTCTCCCTAGTTTTGGGAACTGGTGATATGAAGAAATTATTTATATGAATACAATAATCATTCTCTTCCACATTTTCCTCCTTTCTCTCCTCCTCTCTTTTGTGGGGAAAGCTTTCATTGGATCATTTCATAGGCAAGAGATACAGCATTGGGTTTTCTCTAATATCTGAATTATTTTCCTAGTACTTTTCAAATTCTCATTTTTAGTGAAAATATAGTTAAAAAGGTAAAATAATTCACTTTTCATTTTTATAGTGATTTATAAATACATATAGACACATGTTAATTGGTTGAGCTTCACATTTTCCCACCCTGTCAATGTTTCCTCCCATTATTCAACTAGAAGATCCAGTTTTGGCACCTATTATTACCAACACTTGATTTCCTCTGATTGCATGGCAACTTTGGGTGTTGCCCACAGAAGACAGGTTACCATTATCAAAGTAGCTGAACTGGCTATTCCTGAACTGTCAATGTAGCTACAAGTTCTTTACTCATAGTGTCAATTGATAATTAGATCTAGTTTATAATCTTGAGGTAACTCAATATCCTTTCCCATGTATGGAATTTTAGCTCCTGATAATCTGTGATGATGGAAAATATTGCTCAAAATTTTCTTATGTCAAGTTTTTTGATGAAATATGAGAAGAATATTGCTATGAGAAAAATGTGTTTAGTAGATATATTTGCTTAGCATGAATAAAAGCAGTTATCATATTAACAGGGCAAGAGGAGGAGAGGACAAAGACTGCCATCCTATCTACAAATGGCGAATTGTGGATACATGATTTAAATTTGATGATGTTACCTAGTTTGGTAATGAAAGGTCTGCAAGCAAACACCAAGCTCAGAGAGCACCAAGAACTCCACAGAGTTCACCAAATACCATCCACCCTGGTATCAGACAAATTACCAAACTGAAGATATAAGAAATGCTAATGTGTAGTTAATGATTATTTTACTTTTCTGAAATTCATATAGTTCACCTCTCTTGTAATTTCTCTTTTCATCAAATGACACAGATCAGGCTACAAAATTGTTGCGAAAGACTTTTAAGATAAACTTACCAGTGTCTGCACAATAGCATGATTTGTTGCATTCATATAAGAGTTCAATGGAAAAGCACATTCCCCTTCGCAGTAATAAGCAGCATAACCTTCTGGAGCGATGATCCAGTCCTGGGTTAGGTGAGGCAGAGAGATGGAGAGGACTTAATGTGCTAAATAACATCATTTCCACCCCCCAAAAATATTGAAATTCGTCTGTACACATACAGGACATTCACTTAAATGGGGATTTAAAACTGAATTGGTTAGATAATTTTGTTTTTATTTCAATTTATTTCTGTAGATTGATTCCCTCCTCCCCCCGTTTTTGTCTTTTACAAGTTGCAATAAAAGAACTATGATAAAAAGGATGGGGGTTAGGGGAGGTTTACTTTAGTTTAAAACATGCTTAGGGATTATCAAGGCCTAAATTAATGTCTCTGATCTGTGCTATCATTTAAAGATCAAAGAGAAGGTTAGCAAAGCTTATCCTTCATTTCCTGCCACAGGCACATTAATTTATCCCTAGACCCAGTACAAGAGTATCAACCCCAATGGGGTTGCTGTGGATTTTTTTTTTTAAATTTCCCCAAAAGCAATGTTTCTCAATCGCTGTAACTTTAATTGCTTTAATTAATTTAAATGCTGAACGGGGAATTATGGGAGTTGAAGTCCACACTAAGTTGCTGAGGTGGAGAAACATTGGATTAGAATAACTTTTTTTTTATCTTTGGTGTGGGTTTTTTTTGGTTAAACTATTATTAGATTTGTATCCACTCCTTATAGTGGTTAAAATAGCAGGCTAGGAACTGGGAGACTGTGAGTTCTAGTTCCATCTTAGGCATGAAAGCCACCTGGTTGACTTTGAGACAATCCCTTTCTCTCTGCCCTACCAACTAAAGATGGTTTTAAAATTACTGATTCTTTTGGTTTATAAATAAATTAAACATTCTGGCATAATTCAGGAAGAGAACCTTCTCTGACATCACTTCTGTCCTTTAGAATATTCTACCTCCACCCCCCCAAAAAAACAAGCTAGGCTCCCCTGGCATGGCATTTCAAAAGAAATCTCTGTTAACTGAGGTTCGCAGAGGAACCTTTGGCATTGTTCAAAGAAAACCAACTGAGAATCTCCATAGACACACAGCTTTGATGTTGATTGAAGGCCCTTCCTCTACCTTTTAACTTTAATTATTTTTTTCCCATTTAAATTGCCCCCTATTGGAATATAACATACATGTTTTGTATGCTATAATTGTACATCACTCAGAGTGGCTCTGTGAGATAAATAGATAAATAAATTAGTGGAACTGAATCTACTACCATGTTTCCCTGAAAATAAGACCTGATCTTATTTTCTTTTGGGCCCCAAAATAAACACTAGGGTATTATTTTGGGGGGATGTTATCTCCCCCCTCACGTACGGGAGGCCCCCTTCTTCTGCTTGCTCTTGGGGGGGGGGCAGGAGACCAAGTGATGCAGCAGTGCAGCTGCCATGAGGCAGGGAGTGGAGCTGCCCCACATGCCCTGTATCGGCTTACTTCAGGGCCATCGCAACCAGGTCACCCACACCCCAACACCTGCCTTGGCTCGTACCAGCTCACCACTCAGCTTCCTGCTCTGTTGTGGCCACGAGCAAGCAGAAGAACTGGGCTCGTGGCCATGTGGGCTCCTGCTTCACATGGTTGTTGGTGCTGCCGCCGTGAGGAGGTGTCAGGGTGTGGATGGCCTGGCTGCAGGGGCCCTGAGGTAAGCCAGTGCAGGACACGTGGCGTAGCTCCACCACCACCCTGATTCTCCTCGTGGCCGCAGTACAGCAAACAACCAGACAAAATGGACAGGTGGCTGGACAATTGTGCAGGCTCTTGAGTAGGGCTTATTTGGGGGGGGGAGTAGGGCTTACATTAGGCACACATGTAAAAGACATGCTAGGGCTTATTTTGGGGGAGACAGAGTATAAGGAAAGAATGTTTGCCCTGGAATTATTTGCAAGTAACATGGAGACCTGCATGATCTCAACCTGCCAAAACAGGTTTGGCTTTTGCTTTCCTACAAGTGGACATAATAGGAAAAGGAATTTCCTCACGTTACCCACTTGAGAATAAATAGGCTTAAAGCACAATGGGGGTCTCTAATTCCAAACAAAAAAAAAGGAGCATTACCTGCCAGCCAAGATCCCTGAAACTGACGTAGAGTTCATGTTTCTTGCAAGCTTGCCTCTGATCATTGCTGCTGTTTTCTGAGTTGAAGAGCATTGGGCAGAAAAAGAAACAAAGCAAAGTTAGACCAACTGTCTCGCAGCAATCAGTCTGGTAATTGTATTAATAATGTATGCATTAGGGGACTAGCAAAGGGAATGTAGTTACATTCATACATGACTTTTAGAAATATTTTTTTCTAAAATAATGACAATATCTATAAACAGTGTAATAAAATTCCATGCAACCTTAGAAGGATTTATGTATCTCTCAGCCCCCCCTGCCCCCCCTCCCCGGTTATTGTTGTGGGGAAAGTAAGAGGAGGAAGGAGTATTAGGTATGTTCACCATCTTGAGTTATTTACAAAAATAATAAATGTGGAATATGAACAAATAAATTGATAAAAAGGATGCAAAAAATTAATCCATAAAAGCTATACATTAATGGTTCTTTAATATTCTTTCAACACATTAATGTATTGATCTGAATTCTATAAACATTTAAACAACAGGTGTAGTAGAAAGGTGAAAAGAGTTCTCTACATTGCAGCATAGGTGCAATTCCTAATAATTCCAATAACTTCCTTCCTTTCTTCCCTCTCTCCCTTCTCCCACTCCTTCCTCCCTCCTTTCCTTTCTTCCTTCCTTCTTTTATTTCTCTCTCTTCCCTTTCTTCCCAAGCACAAAATTGTGGTGATGACCAAACATAAAACTGCTATACACTGGAAACCAAGACTGGTAAGGTTCCTTCATGGAAGTGTGACTGGGTACATATTCTATAGCTTTCTCTGCATAATACAGACATTGTCTATATTAGGGGCCTTCAACCTTGGCAACTTGAGGACATGTGGACTTCAACTCCCAGGATTCCTCAGTCAGCCATGTTGGTTGGGGAATTCTGGGAGTTGAAGTCCACAAACCTTAAAGTTGTTAAGGTTGGAGACCCCTGGTGTATATTGTTGTTGCAATACTGTGTGGCATTAAAAATTCAGCCCCTTGGTCTACTTTTCCAAGTCTCATATCTCAGGAGCCCAGGATATAGTCCTTAGCTATAAGAAAATGACCTCCAGATGAAACATTTGGAGCAAGATACTTTTTCTTTTCTAGAGCAAACACTCAAAGCAACATCCCTATTTTGTCCTGAATTCAAAGGGTTATTTTGTTTCAGATCTAGAATGCTCAAAATGGCTGTTCATACCTAAGAATATTTTACACACTCCAACTGCGCAATGAAGTTCATTGTGTTTAATAACTAGCTGGTTGCAGAGAAACATTTTTGCAGGTTTCTCAACATCTAAGCATGTTCACAGCAGAGAAAACAACGCTCGGATTTCGTTTCTTCCCAGCTAAGACAAAAACAATTTAGGAAGGAAAACAAAAGTACCAGAAACAACTTTATTTTCTTAACTTAATCCCCAAGATTAATTTTTTGGAAATCACAAACCTAATGTTTGCGTACCTCCAAGATTTGACACTCGAAAGGCTTCTTGATTTTTAGGTGCTTTTGAACGGTTTTGGTTCCGCTGTTTGCCTCCTGTAGAACGGATGCTTCGGAAACGTAATTCAGTAGCTTTGAAAAAGGCCACCGTAAATGGCTGCTTGTTTTGTGGACCATGCCTTCCAATGAGACCAGCAAACTTGGGATTAATGCTTTGCCCTAAGTGGAAAGAGAAAGAAGAGGAGAGTGGCAAATTAGTTTTGCAGGTGAATGTTGCCTATTTTCCAGTTATGCTTGTAATAATGGAAGCCTCCAATGTTCAGGAAGATAGAATATGCATGGTTAATACAGCTAACTCTGCCCACAGCCAGGAATTCAATCCTGATGGGATCCAAGGTTGGCTCAGCCTTCCATCCTTTCAAGGTTGGTAAAATGAGGACCCAGATTGTTGGGGGCAATATGCTGACATTATAAACCATTGAGAGTGTGCTTCAAAGCACTCTGGAGCGGTATATAAGTTTAAGTGCTATTGCTGTTAAACATGGAAATTAATGCAAGATTTCATACAAAAAATGGCTCAATTAAAAAGAAATCATTTTCCATTTTGAAATTTGCCATTCCTGAAGCAATTACCTCTATTGAAAGCTAGGTTACTCCAGGCCAACTTCAATTTCAATTTCTCCTATTCTTTGGTTTAAAAAAAAAAAAGTGTGGTGGGGGAAGTTTCTTGAGTTCAACCATTTATAATTTAATGTGCTCCTGTTTTTTTAAAAAAGAGACATAAAACTAAGTCCAACAAAACACTACATTCTCCTGGGAAAGCTATTAGTTGAAAATAAAAATGTCCTAAAATAAAAGCTAGTGTGTTTCCAGAAAACATTCATTTGAGAGGTGGATAGAAACAGCCTTTTCTTATTAAAAGACATCAAAATATTTTTTTTAGTCTTTTGTAAACAAAGATGATTTTGAGGACTACTGCAACAGTCTTTACATGGGGCTACTTTGAAGGCCACTTTAATGCTGCAGTTGGCTCAGAATATAGTGGTCCATTTGCTGGTTAGTGCACCTACATTAATGGCCATGACACGTGTTACAAATGTGTTTCTGGGTACAATTCACACTGCAGGTTTCATCCTATGAAGCCCTTGGGGCTCAGCTCCAAATATTAGTGGGATCTGTCCAATATGAGTATCCCAGAAGAAGCTGCTAACGATTGTCCATTTCTGAGGAGTAAAGGAGGCCTGAAGATCTGTGATGGCTCCTGATCATGGAACAACCTCAGCTTGGAAGCTAGATTAGACCCCTGTCTAGTAGCCTTCCAGAGATTGGTGAAAGTAGAGTGTATTGAGGGACTTAGGATTTATTAAAAATCTGACAGGTCTCTTAAGTCTATCTTAATGGTCAGGGAAATGGATGTCAGACAGTATACATGAATGCTCTACATGTTTTAGATATCTAGCCCCAAGTTAGTAGTATGAGGGATTCTATCTGCACTTTATGAGACACTTCCAAAATCCCACCATCATGAACTTCTGGTTTGCAAGGCTCAATGGCGGCAGGAATCCGCGATCGTGCGCGGTTTCTGCTGCGCTTGCCGCTGGAGTGCCCCGAGCCAACCGGTTTCGGGGCTAAAGCTACCCCGTAAAGGTAGCTGAAGACAGGGGAGACCTAGCAGGGGTTGAGGGGAGTTGCACCCCCCCTCCTCAGCTGGCTTAACTCCCTTTTCTGAAAGCGGTAGAGCAGTGGTCAGAAATGGCCGCCACAAAGAAGCTTTCATCCGGAAAAGAACGTGCAGGAGGAAGCTGAGAAGTGAAAGTTTTTGGCTGCCTGGATTGAGAAGGCAACAATCCAAGATATCTGGAATTTAAATTTTGGAAAAAGGAACATCGCTCCCTAAGAAGATCTGGAAAGCAGCGGACGAAAGTGAAAAGGGAAGTTTTTTTTTTTTCACTTCCTTCCATTACGGTGACAACGCAGATGAATGGAAATTTGGAAAAACCGCTTTTGGCATCAGCAGATCATCAAAACTGGAAATTAAGCAAGGGGACAATAAGATTTTCTGAACACTAGAAAAAAACTTTTTTATGCTGTAAGTGGGAAGGAAAGGATAAGAATGAAGATTGAAGGATTTGGCTGAGGAGATGCTTGGAATTCTAAATTAAAAGACTAGAACAAAATCTTAACAAAGAACTTCTAAAAGATATATTTTAACTGGAACTTTTGTAACTGAATGACAACCCAGGAAGAGAAATGAAAAAAGAAGAAAGTGTTAAATGAACATAGCTGTTGGTTTTGGAATTGCTTGGTGACTTTGGGGACTTTTGGAAATCTCTTATTTGAAGATTAAAACAGTGGTGGGTGTTTAAAGTTTTTATACAATGCAACTTGTGGAATGAAACTGAAAATGGGTATTAGTTGAAAAAAGTAAAGAAGAGGACAGAAGTGAAAGGACTCTTTTGGTCCGTTTCTTCATTTTTGAGAAATGGGATTTTTACGTATGGGGAAACTACAAGAACAGAAGATTGGGATGAAAAAGAAACCCTCTTTAATGAACACAACTTTATCTGGGGAAGAAAGGGAAAGGGGGGAAAGAGAATGGAGAATTTAAAGACTTAAAAAACACAAAAAAGGGAAAATAAGGTGAAAAGTGGGCACAACTTCAGAAAGCAACAGAAAAGAGGAATACAAGAAGGTTAAGAGACAGGGGGTAAAAAGAGTTAGAAGTGGAGAAGCAAGGGAGGAAAGAGGGAAGAGAAGCAACAAAGGTTTGAAACAAGATGTAAAGAACAGGATTTAGTTAGATGATAATGGTAAAATATCGAACTGAAAAAGAGATTCTGCAAAGGTACATAAGACTGTATTGTTGGTAATTTTATTTGAATAATGTTAGAGAAATTGGAACAAAACATATGATTTATAAAATGGGATAAATATTTAATGTATATTTAGCTGGATTTTTTTTTGAGAATAAAATAAATGAAATCAAATATGAGGAGAATTGAACTAAAAGGATGGGACCATTGTCATTACATAATATTTTAAAATATAAGTGAAATGGGGAAGTAAGTAAGCAAAATCTATTAAGTGTTCCCATAGAAGCATGATATTTTTTATTTGGAAAAGGAATGTGTAAAAATGTTTAAGACTTAACAATGATATCAATTTTAAACGATATAATTTCAATTGGGCTATGGTTTGTTTTAATTATATTATATATTTTTTAAAAAATCTGTTTTAAAATATTGAGTGGTAGCTTTAAAAATGTACTACCGAAGAAACTCCGAATGAAAATTATGTTATTATCTTAAGTGTTAACCTAGGGGAAAGTATTCAAGGTGTCCATACTCCAATCAATTATTACGACAAATTTTTCGTGTTAATGAGAAAAGATTATAATAGACAGCTGAACAGGAACAGACAAGGATAGAATATAATGATTAAATTGAATATGAACAATAAAATAAATATACGATTTAAGAGAGTGAAGAGGGGGAGAAGCTCTATAGAAAATGGTAAATAAGATATAGAATGCTATATAGAAAGTAAAGCATGAACTTGAATTTAATGTCTGTACAAAAAGAATGTAACCCGGGATCAAACTGGCTTTCCAAAAAGATGTTTTATGTTTTTAATGTTTTTGTTGTTTTGTTTGTATGTTTGTTGTTAATGTTTGTTTTTTTTAAATTAATAAAATTCTTTAAAAAAAAAAAAATCCCACCATCATTTAACTGATCAGGATAAGAAGACCAGGAAACCATCTGATTTTTCAGAGGAAATTTATTCATACCACTTCCAAACAATAACAGCATCCAATGGTTTTCTCTAAGGCACGCTGTGATCACCAAAAATATGGCAATTGTTTAGCTCCCTATCATACTCATTTAGTTAATAATGCTTATAATATCAGTAATATTTAATCTGTTAAGTTGTTCAGTAATGCTGGGCCAAATCGTTCATTTTGAAATATTGGAAGTAAAGATTTGGAAACATTTGACAGAGGATTTAGCAGCCATGGTTTTTCTTTCTTAAACAGCATTTTATAGATAATTAAAGAAATAGATTTAATTTAATTAAATAAATCTTTTCAGTCAGTGGTCCACAATCTTTGTAGCTTGGTGGCTTAGCTATGGGGGAGAGAGGGGAACTGGGCCACACAAGCAGTGGGATGATGCACTTGCCTGCATACCGGCTTACCATTCATGTGAGCGTAGCTGCATGTGTGCATGTGCACTGGTCCAGGTCTCATGCAGTCCGATTCCAATAAGCCATGGCCCGGAAGTGGGCTGTGGCCCAGGGGTTGGGGAGCCTTGTTTTAAGTTAAAAAAAAAAAAGCTCTTATTCCTATCAGTAGTAACTCCCTATCTTAGGTTCTAATCTCATTATAGTGGAAGTTCCTTCGCAGTCACTTTGATGGATTCTCATGAAGACTTTAGAGAAGAAGATAGTTGTATTAAGTTTAAAGCAATACCCTTCATTCAGATGAAAAGATGCAAATATGCTTTATTCTAGCGATGGCCTCTGAGTCTATATTCATTGAACATTTCCTTAGCTATGGTGGCTGATAAACTGTGCAGGATTTACTGCCAAGCATGTATGTCTAGAATCAAGCTGCATAAGAGTTTTCATCAAATCGCCACAGTAATGAGAAAAGCAGGATATGAACCAGAATGTAAGAAATCAAGTTAACTTTACAAAGTCAGCTATTGCTCCAATATAATGTCAGGAAGGAAAGCAGATAACAGAATACCGGAGGCTAATGGATTACTTTAGCCTTTCTTGCATTGCTTCATTTAACCAAACTTTCTCAGAATAAACAAAAACTCACTAAAATTCGCTCTTTCCCCCTCTCTCTTTTCTTTCTTTCTTTCTTTCTTTCTTTTCTTTCTTCCTTCCTTCCTTCTGCCATTGTTCCTTCCTTCCTTCTGTCTACCATTGTTGGATTTAATTATCAAAGAATAGAAATTGTGATCTATATACTATGTCTATAACCAAACCTGGGTGGAACAGTACATTATAGGGCAACAATTTTTGAATCAATTTAACTCAATTGGGTTAACTTAAGAATGTGTCCAAAATCCAGGACACATGACTCCCATGGAATTGAAATTTGGAAAAAGCTGTAGTGCTGATGTACTGCCATCCAGAAGTTCAAGAGACCACTTCCATCCTAGCTTTCTGGAGGCTGGATAGATCAATCCCACCAATGGCTGTCAAAAGTATTCAACCATGAGCAAGCTAGCAGGAAGTCAGAAATCATTCTCATTCTCATTGAATTTGTGCCCTTGTTCATTCTGTTTCCCTGTTTAAATAAGAAAATGTCTCTGAAATATTGACCAAATAGATCACTGTTGTCTAGTTCCTATTGAACGTGAGCTTATGTTTCAGACAGAATTTCAAAATGCCTTCAAAACCATTCCATCTAGACTCAAATCTCCATGGGTTAAATGAAATGGTCATAAGTGACACTATGTCTAAATACAACTGGTAACTGTCCCAAGCACAAATTGAAAAAGATTTGCCAAAATGTTATTTTCTGATACTCACCATCTATACTCTCCACTGATAGCTGTAGGCCAAGATTGTGCTGTGGATTTACCACCCAGTGATTACTGGTTGCTGTAATATCAAACACTAGCCAACCTTCTTCTTCAGCCCAAATTGTACGAGTATCAAGTAAGAACAAGTCTGAATCCCTAGAGACACAAAATAAAAAGAAAATGGGAGATAACATCTTTCAAAATTTCTAGAATTAAAATTAAGATTGTCTGTGTGTGTGTGTGTGTGTGTGTGTGTGTGTGTGTGTGTGTGTGTGTGTAAGGCACATGGCTCAGTGATTAAAGACACTAAACTTGTCAGCTGGGGAGCTGACAGCCCAAGTTTGAGATGTGAGCACAACGCAATGGGATGAGCTCCTTGCTCCAACTCCTGCCCACCTAATAGTTTGAAAGCATGCAAATGCAAGTAGGTCAATAGGTACCTCTTTGGTGGGATGGTAAGAGCATTCAAGCACCTTTGGCAAATAGCCATGCTGGCCATGTGATCATGGAAATTATCTTTGGACAATATTGGTTCCTTTGGTCAAGAAATGGAGATGAGCACCGTGCTTAACAGTTGGACATGACTGACAGGGAAAACTGTACATACATACATACATACATACATGCATACATTTTAAAGAACAAACATGCTTAGATCACAACATGTGGTGCAGTGTAAAGAATTTTGCTTAAAAATACAATTTGCACTGAAACCATAATCCAGGAAATGTAGTTAATAATTTGTCTAAATGTAACACTATGAACAATTTATTGAATATGAGTCCTTCCCCTCCAATATTTTCAGTTCAAGTTATTTTGGCTATTGAACAAATATCTTATGAATTTATAAAATAAGCACAAGCAGCCCTTGTTTAAGTTTTATTCTACTAAATATAAAACTGTCTATACAAAATTCTGAAAGCCAGGTTGGAATAATGGTTAAAGTGCGTAAAACATTCATGAAGAAGGAATCTGAGGGAGATCAACCTCAATGGCATCCAACTTTTCTTTCCTAGGATCTGGGGAATATTGACTAAGATTCTCAAGCCATTATGAGTAGAATTTTCTTTGCCTTTGCCTGTGTTTCAGATGGATGGATAGATAGATGGATATGGATGGACAAGGTGACAGATGTTAGAATCTCCTATGCCACTCTTTGTCCACTGAAGCCAATGGCAAATAGTGTGGAGAAACCCACAAATCCTAAAATAAATACTGGGTTATATACTTCAATTGTTTTGAATGAAGATATCATCCCATCAATCCTTTCTCAATTCTACGGATTATATCATATATCATGTCATAGCATGTCATATCATATCATATCACACTTCTGTGTCCTTTTTCATGCTCATTTTTGGAGTGTGGTGACCACATGGTATTCTAGAGCTTTATAGTGTCCTTAATTCCCACCCCAGACAAACTGTACATTCCTCATATAATCCCATTTATAGTTAATATAGGCCACTTGGAAGTTGTAACCATTTCTGCAAGCTTGATAATTGGATACGCCAACATACCAGCTTCATTTACTGTTTTCCATCATCTTGCCAAATATCCTGTGAACATGTCTGCATCGATATTTGTGTAACTAAATTACTTTGTGTGGGTTCCAGCTGAAGCAAAGATAAGCCCATCTGTGTGGCTATGAAAATCTTAGGGCACTACTATCAGTAGAATTATAGTACAGGGTTTTATAGATAAAAGAAGCACCAAGCCACAAAGCATACTCATTTTAAAAAAAGGCAGAGGTATGGAATTAACATTCAACAAAGGACTAGAGTAACCTCAAAAGTAAGCACAAAGATCAAGCAAGAATATCATGAGGTCTGAGACAGAAGGTTACTAGATTACTAACCTATATCTAGGTTACTTCTTTCTAATCTGGACAGTTATGTATGCGAGTTGCTTCCTTGAACAGGGCAACTTCTGGATCATCTACAACAAACCTAAAGTCTCATGTCTGGGATTGCCACAAGACCAGATGAAGGAGAACACATAACATGACGGTAAGCACTTTCTCTTGCAAGTTTTCAACAACAGGAATATATTAAGCAAATTCAGCTGTGATCAACAGGTTACCCATTCGAAATTAAGTCTGGGTGAAGTGTTACTAAAATCAACTGAGTTTTCCTAAACCGGCTAGTAAGCTCTCTTGTTTCAGCCTTTTGAATAGAATAGAATAGAATAGAATAGAGTAGAATAGAATTCTTTATTGGCCAAGTGTGATTGGACACACAAGGAATTTGTCTTGGTGCAAATGCTCTCAGTATACATAAAAGAAAAGATACATTCATCAAGAGTCAAGAATCATAAGGTATAACACTTAAAAATAGTAATAGGGTACAATAAGCAATCAATCATACTAGGAAACAGTCGAAATAGATTGTAAGGATACAAGTAACAAAGTTACAGTCATAAAGTAACAAGTGGGAGGGGATGGGTGATAAGGAGTGATGAGAAGGTTAATAGTAATAGTAATGCAGACTTTGTAAATAGTTGGACAGTGTTGAGGGAATTATTTGTCATGGTGTTCAGGAAAAAACTGTTCTTGTGTCTAGTTGTTCTGATGTGCAGTGCTCTATAGCATCATTTTGAGGGAAGGAGTTGAAACAGTTTATGTCCGGGATGTGAAGGGTCTGTAAATATTTTCACAGCCCTCTTTTTGACTCATGCAGGATACAGGTCCTCCATGGAACGGAGGTTGGTAATAATTTTTTTTTTCTGCAGTCCTAATTATCCTCTGAAATCTGTGTCTGTCCTGTTGGGTTGCAGATGAAAACTAATGAGGCAATTATCATCAAGGTTTTATGGGTGTCACACCAATACTCAACCATCTGGCAGAGCAGAGGTATTCATATTTTTTGTGCCGGTAAATTCTGAAAGCACTTTACGGGCATTTTTAGAAATTACCAGGCATCGTAGATGGGATTTACCAGAAGGCAAGCAAAGGAGAATATTCCCAATCACCTGCTTTAGTTTTCTTGCATGCTCTTTGCCACTTCTGCTGACCTTGTCCCATTCTTGGAAGATCATGTATTGGGTTGCAAACTCCTTATCATTTTATTTCATAAGAATGTTTCCATAGTATAGGGTGTGAAGAGTCAGGAAGCACTCTTGAGACTAGAGTCTTTAAATGGGGCTACAGATTTGGGGCTTGGCTTTACAGCATGGCATTTTTACATGTGGTTTTTAATTAAAAGTAATTGAGCTAAGCATGGAATCTGCCAAACATGATGAACAGATCCTCTGACATACCGGAGGACCAAAATAACAGAGGAATAATGTTTTTATCTCATCAGTTCCATTATAGTTTCATGCTGGCCCACCTGAAACCCATCTAAATATTCAGGTTTCTGGGTATAATAGAAAGTCCATCGGATTTTTTAGAATATTTGGATATTTATGGAAGAGATGAACAATGTCCTATTTTTTTTATAAAAAAGTATGCACAATAAATTCTGAAAATATAGAATCAGAAGGTGGAACCCGACATCTACCATAATGAGGTTATTTTATGTACACTGAAAGCATTTTCATCAAGACAAATTCCTTGTGTGTCCAATCACACTTGGCCAAGAAAGAATTCTATTCTATTCTATTCTATTCTATTCTATTCNTGGCCAAGAAAGAATTCTATTCTATTCTATTCTATTCTATTCTATTCTGTTCTGTTCTGTTCTACTCTATTCTGTTCTATTCTATTCTATTATTTGGTTATCTTCATGCTTTAACAAATCAAACCCAAAAACATCAGGCATTTTGAACACCAATTCACTTTCTAACAGCTTCCTAGATTTTAACAGAAATCATTGTAGAATCTTCTTTATTCCATTCTGATAATATCACAACAAATTGCTCAATTTAGCAGGAAAGAAACCGCTTGAAGAGAAAGTCAAAAGAAAGATACTGCTAGAGTGCTGTTCTAACTGCTAAAGCATACTTGACCTAAAGCCCATGTCACACTGCACCAACGGATGTAGAGGATGTAAAATGGACAAAAAAGATTGCCATCCGTTGGAAAACGTGATGCATCCGTTGTGTACTCACTGCATACGTTTTTCATACTCTCTATCCGTCCA
>BHFT01035223.1:0-31000 GCA_004320025.1 Laticauda laticaudata | reverse complement strand
CCTCATTTTGGGGCAGTTTTTAAAGGGTCGGCTTATATGCGAGATCGGCTTATATGCGAGTATATACGGTATGTGTTGTTAGTCTGTTTTAATTGTAAAATCAATAAAATTTATTTTTTTTTAAAAAAAGAAAGGATGAAATATACCTCCTTCAAAATGAGGGAGGTTTGAGCTCCTTCCCCATTTTTCCCATGTGAATCCATTTTGATTTAATCTGCTTTTCCTAGAATATGAATATCTATATGAGAGATCAAAATTTTTGATACGTATTATTAAGAAACCACACATTTTAACAAAAAATTCAAGAAGCCTTTAAAAAGAGGATTCATAAAGCCTTTTTCAGCCTGAACATCTTAGAGGTTGCATGCCATGGAAGTAGAAGAGCTTAAAAGAGATATCTCTAAAGCATTCCACTACAGAATGCTGCCATGCTGCTCAACTAGGGAATTGGAATATGGGGAAAGTAAAACCTAAAATGGAACCTACAGTGCGTGTTAGTGAAATGTATGGTCCCAGTTCCAGTATATAAGCTATAAGTGAGTGGTAAGCTGAGGAAACAAGTGGGAGCTGTAAAGAGTTGAAGGGGTGCCTAGGAAAGAATCCTTAAAAAAATGATCCATCCCTTGAAGACACTTGTGTTTAGTTCACTAGTTTGAGAATACCCTTTCTATTGGGGCTACCTTAAGAAACAAAAATAAAGATGAACATATAGGAGCCTGCTGTCCTGACTTGCAATGCTTCTGGCACATCCGTCTTCTTCCCAGAAAACAACCTGGCATATATTTGCATTAAGTGCAAATTTCTACCAGTGCTTGAAGAAAAAATAAATCAAAGTAATGGAGGAGACACACTTCAGACACAGGATAAAGATTTATCAGATCAAACAAAGGAGATGATACCACGGGAGTTGAAAGAGGAAGCAATTCATCATAAACAGACAAACAAAAGAGCAAGCCCAGTGCTGGAAATCAGGAACAGTTTTCAACCTCTCCAGTAGACTCTTAGACTTTGAGGAAGAAAAGACGATACTGCAAAATATGATGTAGAACAGCAGATTCAGCAGTATCTTGCAGGAAGACAAAAAGGAAAAACTTCACAGTTGATAATTACATGGAACCTGTGGTGTCAGGTAAGCCAACGCCCTTCTCCAGCACATCGATTGGAGAATCCACACTCAGGACATACTAAAGCCGGCTGTCCCTATAGGCGGGGAGTGGTCAGGTCCTGAGTCCCCATATTGGTATGCACCCATTGGAGCACCCTCCTGCCAAAGGTCTCTTCAGCCAAAGCAAAAGTGTCCAATTTGTAGTGCCTTACGAAGGGAGATGGGGAGGACCACATCGCTGCCCTGCAGATGTCCTTAATAGAGGCCTGCATTGCCCATGCAGCTGTAGTAGCTGCATTTTTTGTAGAATGAGTGGTTACTCATTTGGGTACTGGGAGAGCCTGAGTCTCATAGACCTTGGCGATACACATCCTTATCCAACAGCCTATGGTCGATGAGGTGAGCTTGGTACCCATTGAAGATGGTTGGAATGACACAAAGAGGAATTCTGTTCTATGATGAGAAGATGTTCTTTTGATATATCTGCAGAGCACCCTCCTCACATCCAAGGTGTGCCACCAGCGCATGGGATAGTCCTGGACAGAAGTTTGGTAGCACTATCTCCTGTGCCCTGTGGAACCAGGAGTTTATCTTGGGGACAAAGGAGGGGTCCAATCATAGAACCACCCTGTCTGTGTGGAAAATACAAAGATCCTCACTGACTGAGAGGGCTGCCAGTTCCGTTGTTCACCTGGCTGAGGTGATGGCCACCAAAAGATGACTTTGAAGGTCAGTATCGCAGGCTTGTAGTCTAAAGTTGCTCAAAGGTGGTGAGGACCTGCATTACTTTGGACAGGTCCCAGGTGGCGTACCTGTGAACCTGAGGTCCCTTCAATGGAAGAGAAGGATTGGGACATGGAGATAAGTCTCTATCAGGTCAATGCACATCAAGAGGTTGCCCACCCTGATGCCCTCCAAGATTAATGCAAAAACTGCATTTTGAATCACTTGTATGTCAAGTGAACGTTCAGTTTCTTGAAGTCCAGAATTGCTCTCCACCCCTCCAAGGCCTTCAGAACTATGAATATGATAGAGTAAAATCCATGGCCCCGTTGGCCCTCTGGAACTGGTTTGATGGCCTGGATATCCAACAGGTGTTGGATTGCCTTGTCCATGAGGCCTCTCCTGATGATATTTTTGGAGATGGAGCAATGGGTGAAGTGTCTCAGAGGTGTGGAGAGAAATCCTAGAGTGAGGCCAAATTGTACTGCATTTTGGACCCAAGAATCGGTGGTGATGTTCTCCCACTGATTCGTAAATAGAGCCAGGCACCAACCAATGGGAGGAGAGTCCTGGCAATCACTCGGAACAGTGAAAGGGGCAGCCTCCTAAGCCATGAAATGGCTGCTTGGCCTGAAATTGTTGTCTGTACCTATCTCTGCCTGGTGGTCAGATCTTGGAGGGTATGAGCATTGAAATTTACTGTTGTGGGTCCAGTGTCCATTGGGTGAAAGGACTACCTACGGACATATGGGGAGACACGCCTATCTGCATGCCTGCTTAGTGACGACAGCACCTTGAGTATTTCCTTGTTCTTGACAAGGAATGGGTTCAATGCCTCCCCCAAAAGGGAGGTAGCTCTATAAGGGGCGGAGACAAGCCTCCACTTGGTTCTAATGTCCTCCTGCCATTGGCGAAGCCATAGCAAGCAGCGGGAAGTGGCGTTGGAAGTGAGAGCCCTGGATTAAAACAAGCTGCATGCAAGGATGAATCAGCTGAAAATTCAGCAGCTGCCACCAGCTTGTTAATACCCTGGTGCATCTGAGTTTCTTCCAAAGCCAGAGTAAAGAGATTCTTGCAAAGAAGGAAGTGACCATAGCAGTCTTTACTACCCAGGCATTAGCTTGATGGGTTCTGTGGAAGTTTAATTCCGCCTTCCTGTCTTCTGCTTTGAGGATTTCTGCTATGTCCCCAGAAACTGCGGTGGATGAAACCAGAGAGGCCAGAGGCTCATCCACAGTAGGCAAGGGCTTCCAAGAGAGAAGCCATATTAAATAATCTTTTGTCATTCCCTGCCAGGTTGGGGAATGTACCTGGCTGACCCCATTGTTTTTGAACCACATTCAGGAACAGCTTGGGACAAGGAATCTCCTCCTGCATTATAGAATATACTTTATTATTGGGTCCCTGAGAGTTCAATGGTTCCATGGGAACAATAGGGCCTGCTCCTATCTGGGCCATAGGTGTAGCTTTGTGGAGGAGAGACTTAAATATAGCACTGGGTGGAATAGACCAATGAAGGGAGGGGAGTCTGGAGAAAGGTCTTCATCCTCTGATAAACCCTGTTCTCTCTGGTCTTCATCCTCCAACACTGATGCCCTGCTTCTGAAGGAATGGGTGAGTGATACAGACCACTGCGATCTAATTGCCTCAGTTGGGAACTGGTAATGCTGGGTCATCTGAAGGGGTGGTTCATGTTACAGAGGCTGGATGGTCTCTAATCTGTAAACTAGTAGCAATGCCATGAGAAATTGCCTATGAGATGAAGGACTTAAGATTCCTCAGACAGGCCAGATTCCTGCATGTCCACTGGGCGGAGCCCCATCACAGTAAAGGTGAGTAAAGGTGGCCTCTGGGGCATGAACTCTATCCCTAAACTGAGGTTCTGCAAACTCAGTTGCCATGCAAGAAAAAGGGAATTGTTCTACATCATTTCCTTCTGCTACTAGAGGAAAAGGCTGTTGTTCTCTACCTCCCTCTGGTGACCAAGCCATAGGAACTGCAGGATTTAAAAGAGTCAACTGCTACAGCTGCTGAGGGCGGGAAATTGCAGTTTCTATCTGAGGAGATCCTTTCCTGGTCTGCCTTCCTTTCAGCTCGGGAGATTTGTTCCTCCAGGGCTTTTTGTCTTCTGCTGGCATCTTTCTCTTCTGCCTTAGAGGATTTCCTAGAGTAAATGGCTTCGGCTTTACTCTTGTCAGCTGCATCCTTGCTAGCTGACCTAGCCCTTCTAGAGTTAGGTTTTTTGAAATGAGCATGCTGTTCCATGCTGTCTGCTGACACAGAGTGTTCAGCCATCTTGACAGCTTTAGCCTCAGTAAGACTACCTCTTCGGAAGAATGCTGCACCCGCACTCTGATCTGGTGTGTGCCGAGGTGATAGGGCAGTAACTTCTATCAGTGTGAAGGACAGATTGATATGGGCTCGGAGTGCTGGCGGCAAGACCCAGTCAACTGGGGTAGCCAGCACATGAACACACACGGCTGAATATATCACGGGCAATTTGACAGCAGAGAGGCTGGCTGCTTAAGCCGGAACAATCCGATCAGCTGGAAAGCGCTATGGCCACAGACAGCGTTCCTGGAGCTATTTGGGTGAGCCGGCCGAGAGTCCCAATTGAGGCCGATAGAGCCGCTAGGTTCAAAGAGCATTTTAAAACTGGACGCCAGCTGTCAATCAGCACTGGGCAAGAGGCTTGGGCCCTAACCTGCGAGTCAGGCAAGCTGACAGTTTGCGAGGGACTCCCTGTGAATGCCTGTTAAAAATAGCCAGCAGCCAAATACAAAGGAAGGGCTGTGATCTCTGCAAAGCCGAATAGCCAGAAGCCGCAGTCGCGTGATGACTGTGCTTCGCTTGCAAACCTGACAACTAAATCTGCATGTCGATGAAGAATCTGATGTCTTCCTGTCTAATTTTTTTCTGAGCAATATTTGCTACATCCCTATCAGGCCAAAACTGAGTCAAAAACTGGGACAGTGACGGTTGATGGAGAGGCATGGCAAAAGATTGAGGACTCAGTCTCTGGGCAGAAAAATATGTGTCAACCCCGAGTGTGGATTCTCCAATCGACATGCTGGAGAAAAGCATTTACACTTTTCAAGTATTTTTTTAATCCTGCTCTTTTTTTATAAACAACTCAAAGTGACGAACATACCATAGGATCTTTCCTAAAAGATACATAAAGATGTCATCCCTTAATTTGTCACCTCATCCTCACAATTCAATGTATTAAAAAGAAAAATTGCTCTGTTTTAATTCACAGATTTAAAACCTATATTTAAAACCTAATGTATCTATTTGTCATATTCATAAGCACTTTGTGTAATGAGTAGAAAGATAATTTACCTTTATGTCAAGATGGTACCCATAATTACACAGGATGTTCTTATTGCTATTTGTATTTTAAGTGCTTTTTTATTACCTTAGATTTTATGTCAGGCACGCAGTGGCTCAGTGGTTAAGACACTGGGCTTTTCGGCTATAAACCTGATAGCCCGGATTCAAGACCCAAGCACCACACAACAGGAAAGCTCCCATTCACACCCCAGCTCCTGCCCATCAAGCAGTTCTAAAGCATGCAAATGCAAATAGATAAATAGCGGTGGGAAAGTAACAGCACTTCATGGCATCATGAACTTCATGAGCACTTCATGGCACATGACCACGGAAATGTCAATGGCCTTGAAACTGAGATGAGCATTGCTCCCTATAGTCAGCTATGGCTACCAGAGTAAAATCTGCAGGGACTCCTATATTTTATGTCAGAAATTAGTCTGTATCAGGTATTTCTCCGTTTGGTTTCCTTAAGCCTACCTGATATACTCTGAAGCCTTGGGGTGAGAAACAGATAATCCTGGGGCTCATATACCTTGCATGTTTAAATGAGCTTGATGGATGGACAGTGATTCAGAAAGGCCTTCACCAACAGTCAAAATGTATATAGTAGACAGATCAGGAAGCAGGTAACACATTACTTATCTCTTAGCACAAGGCAAGGCTCATCCTCAGAGAAGATATAGTCCCATGAGTAGCCCCTTTAATGCAGTAAATTCAGCAGCAAATTTCTGATCTGTTTTATTAAATTTATTAAATTGGTGGCCCTATCAACCATGCTTGGGGTTTGTGAAGTATAGTTTGACTAAGAACCAACATGTCACCAAACTACAAAAGTCACACTTTTTTTCTAATTATTCAACTGAAGTGGTAGACATATTGTAGTTTTAAAAATCATGGCTTTATATGCGAATAAGGCACTGGTGTGCTTTGTAAATTAAATGCTTAGAGAAATAGTCAAGAGTTTTTCCCCCAACCTGTGACAGCCAAAGCTAAGGTGCTCCTCCTATGAAGCTGCAAGAAAAACCCTTTTGGCTTGGACTGATAATCAATAAAAAATGCAACAAACATGTACCATCCCCACCCCCAGTTTAGGATGTCTAAAGTGGCTGCAAAAAAAATTGCCAGACACATTACTTGATTAACTTTCTGATATAAGCAGATGCAGGCTTGGGAACAGCAAATCACAGAATGCTCTTATTTAGTCAGAACATAGTTGCTAAGTAGCATAATGGAACCAAGGGGATAAATCTGGCAAAGAGGAGTATGAATATGGGAATGGGAAAAGGCAACATCACTAAATCTAACAAACTAGAGAGTTCCAATTTAAATCCAGAGATTTTAAAAAAAGATGAACAGATTATCTAGTGTATATACATTCCTTTTAATTATAAGCCTGAACTAACCACAAATGGAAGATAGTTTAATTAAAATTAATGCTGCATAACTTTATGCTCCTTGATTGTATAACACTTTTAAAAAAAGAACTCACAAAATGGCAAATATAGTTTTGGGCTATTTTGAAGAAAGGAGATTGGAAAGATTTTGAAAACATGTTAGAAATACTTAGCTTTAAAAAACTGAATGGAAATAGCACTGCCACCTAGTGTTGACATATAAACCAAACATTCATTCTTTATGATGCCATCATTCAAACAATTTGTTAACAAATAACTTCATAAACAATATTTTATTTAAATATTTATTTGTTTTTAGTGTGTATAGTGCTTCCTGCCACTTGTACAAGAGAAATTAAAATGTAATCACAATTCAAAATGTAATACAATTCAAAAAATAATCTATATATACAGTATATATATAAAAGCAAAATACCACTCATGCATCATCACAAAATCTCCAGAACTGTAAAGCCTACAAACTTGATATTTGGCACCTATGTTCCTCTTGGCTTCTAGATGATCACTAAAAAATAATTTTTTGAAATGACCATCAAAGCATCAGTATTTCATATATTATTATTAACACGCTTTGATGCTAAGGAGTTCTACACTCCCTCCCCACCTGAAAAGAAATCTGTTCCAAATGCAAAACACAAGCAGAGGAGAGGAGTTTCAGTTTCAGTTTACTTTCACAGCACCAAGCAGCTTTAGTACAGAACAGTTGAGCTAAGCCATGCTTAGGCTCCTTGCTGTCTCCTTCTTGCTCAAACAGCAAATACTGTTTCAGTTTCCCAACAGCCCTCAACTCTAGCCAGATGAATACTGATGGATGCTGAAAGGCAGAGGCAGAATTTCCCCCCTTATTTTCCTCCCCCAAAACTAAGCCTGACCATATAGTTTCATAGCAAAGCACAGGTATGTAGCTAGTATCGAAATAATAGTATAAGAGCACTGAAATCCAATAAAACTCTCAAATAATATTCATGGGAAATTACAATTGTTTTAGTCTAGCACTGAAATTACATTAAAGTAGCTCAGCATTCTTAGGAACAATATTTTATACTCGAGGTGTCTCATTTTGGAAGTGGCTAGCAGACTAGCAGACTAGATCCCACCTCCACCCTGTGTACCCATTGGTTCTTTGATCATTTTGTTGTTAATTGATGGTTTGATTTTGCTGCCCAATGATTTAGTTTTTTGATGCTTTGTTTTGTATCATTAGCTATAACATTGTAAGGCCCCATATTTGATAGGAGTCATAGAAATTTAATAAATACTTATTTGGGTTACTAACAGAAGGAAGTTGTGATCTTTAGCCAAAGTTTTCACTAAGTATACTTTTTGGCCTACTCAAATAGGGTATTATGGCAATCTGCCTTGGAAATTAGTACAGCAGAGCATTCAAAATATGCTTCATTTTTCTGCAGTTAAATCATCAAAATCTTGAAGAAACACACAAAACCTCTGTGCTTTTTCTGTGGTTACTGAGACTCACCAACACATTCAGTGATTTCAGATCTATTGAAAAAAATTCCAGTTAATGAGGATTAGCCAAATCTGAGCAGTCAAGGTAAGTAAATTCAAGGTGAGCATCAAGTGAAAAATTGGAATAAATCCCCATGCCATTTGAATGAGTCCTGTTGATTCAAGCTCTCCTGACTAGGATAACAATGAACAAAAGGATATTTGTCTCAACAACTTTCTAAACCCAGTTAAAAACTTAACAGGCAATTGGATCTATGATGAAATCATATCAGTGGAGGAATTACAGGTAGCCCTCAACTCACAATTGGTTACTTAACAACCACTCAAACTATGATGGACTTGAAAAAGATTACAACCCATCCTCAAAATTACAACCACCCTCATGGTCATGTAATTGCATTTTGGGTACTTGGCAACCAGCTTGAATTTATAACCAGTTGTAGCGTCCTCCAGTCATATGATTGCATTTTATGACTTTGTTGCCATTTGCAAAAGCATCTATTGGGTTCTTAAGAGCATGTGCTTCCCTTAATAACCATGGAGACTTAACGATAGTGATAAAAACGGTTGTAAAATCCAATTCAATCATAAGTTCTCTCAACTTACAACCACAATGACTCAGAACAGCAATTCCACTTCCAATTGTGATTATAAATCAAAGAATACCTGTAATTAAGTTGTTAATTGAATCTAATCACTTGATTTTGGGATCTGAGATTTCTGTATGGTTAGATAGATGAAGGTTTTGTAGGGCGTTCATCTGCTGCTAGGGATTGCTTGTAAGGCCTTAAATATAAAGAACAGACTGTTCTTCTGTAGATGAAGCAGCACTAGTCTCATCCTTATTGGGGAACCTATTGGCTGAGGTTAGAAAACAATCATGTTGAAATGATTAAATGGCTTAACTCATTGCTATTTTATCCAAAAAATCAAATGAAGTACAAAGCACAGATTATTCCAACTGCTATATTCTTAAACAACAACTTTGAATTCGCATCTATTCTACCCCACATTTCTCAGGTGGTTTTATTTCTTGGCAAAAGAAAAAAATTAATGAGTCAGTTAATTAAAAAGAACTGGAAGCCTGCAGTTTGTTTTTACATAAAAGTCAACTGTTGGACTCACCCAATTCTCCTGCAGCAGCTACACTGCTACCTTGCTGGTAAAAGGGATGAGCAATGTGGTTTGAGGCCACCTAGGCACTTGCAAACCCCAGCAGGTGTGCCTCAGAGCTGCCATTTCCTTCCATCGTATTGGGAGCAGGAAGAAAGTAGATCAGCCTGAAAAAAATGAAAGAGATGAAGCAGAGCCATCAGTCCACACTGAGGCTGGCCTACCACTCTGAGACAGTTGTTACAATCAGATTATGATTGTGTGAACACTTACATGTAAGATACCAAAGCCAGGGATTGGGGCTTCTACTGCTAAACAGGGGGCATGTCTGTCAAACAATCAGGTCACCAATCACAGACGGACTGCAGGAGAAGCTTCTTTTTGGTCTTGCTCTGGATACTTTGTACAATAAAACTGAAAAATGTTGCAGAAGGACATTTTCATTTTACAACTTTTGCCTTACTCTCAATACACTGCAGAAGCAAAAGCAAACTGCAAAATGACCCAGGAGAAATAGGCTAGTTTAGCCAACAGGATGCAGAACTTGGGAAGATCATTCTTGTGTTCTGTCCCCTTAAGAAACTGAGAAAGGATGTAAGAAGGTAAGAACCCTAAAGTACAATGTATAGATAAATGTATATATAGGACACATACCAAAAGAAAGGAAAATAAATACTATTTCATAAACCAAAAATGATGTGCCAATATATGTGTCAATCTTAATGTTAGAAGAGAATCACATTATTAACTGGAACAATTGTCACAACCTATCTCAAAAGCAGTTCCATTATGATAACAAAAAAAACCCTGTCTTATATCAGGCAAAAGTTCCTTCTTCCATTTACAGGTGTACATATTGCATTAACTGAATAGCTGAATTAAATATCAGACTAACATCTTTGTTCAACAAGCCATAATGGCCTGCTTCACATATAATGCTATAAATGACAATCCACAAAATGGTTTGATTGCATATCACACTAAACCAACAACAAATTACCTTATTGCTTAGATTATCTTTTAGTTACTGGGAATAATTACCATTTGGAAGTCTATGGAGATTCTCAATCATCCAGATCATGATTATCCCAAAGGTGCTTTTTCAAAAGGCAACTAGACTTCCTTTGTTTTTTCTTGAAGACATTTTGTTTCTTATGTAAGAATCAGAATTGAAGAAGCTTCTTGAATGAGAATTCAAATGTCTTTAAGAAAAAATGAAGTCCAGTTGCCTCTTGAAAAAGCACCTTTGAGACTTCCATTTCAAAGGGAACCAATGAATAAAAATGAACCATTTCTGCAAGGGAAAACAGACGAGAGTCTCCAAAATCAAGACCTCAACTTAAAGATTGACTCAATTCTTTAAGAAAACCAAAAGTTAAATTGAAATACAGGTACCTAGTTTGCCAGAACAGTCTCAGTCCATTCTTTTTTTAAATGTTTCAGAAGTCAGTTTATGTGAAGGAGATTATACCATGTCTCCTGTACCATGTCTCCAGTGTTGCTCTATGGTATAGGGTTGCCATGACAATATTCACCCCGATCAATTTAGCAGTAATGCCATCACAGTGTTTGCTTGTTTCCTTCCAGACCCTTTAACTCATTTTACCATCCAGTGTTATGTTAACAAAAAGCAAATAATAGATTCCATCTTTATTTAATTCCACCCAAAAAATTTTTAGTACCACAGTATGATTAGGCAACATGGTGGCCTGCAAGGAAACAACAGATGTTGGGCTCAGGGGTGGGATTCTACTGGTTCTGTCCGGCTCTATGGAACCGGTATCTCTGAAGAGCAGCAGACATAGAACCGGTTCTATGTCTGCTGCTGTTTTGGCCCACCCACCTGCCTGGGGTCTTACCTTTCCTTTATTTTCTGGTTTTTCAACCTCAGCTGCCTTGCGAGGCACAGCTGCGGTTGGAAAAGCAGGAAAAAAGTGCTGTTTCAAATGCTGCTTCCCTGCACACAGCCCTGCTCAGCTGTCCAACAAAGATTTATACACACGTGCAGTGTGCAGGGAAGCAAATCATAAATCACTGAACCGGTAGTTAACCCGTCGGATCCCAACCCTGGTTGGGCTGCAGCTGCATCACAAAACCTGCAGCCATATTTGTGGCTAATTATTGGAATACAACTCGTGGATTCTTGCGTACTCCTTCCATTGGACAGGCAGTTGGTTTCTGCAACCTTTCTTTCTCTTTGTGTGAATCTCTCTTGGAATCCCAGTTTCCTCAAACATCTGGACAGCCTGTCTCAGGAGTGCTGTGGATGAAGATTTACTTTTCCTCTACAATGCCTACCATGACTGCAAAGTTTTAAAATGTGTTTATTGTTTACTGTCTTCAGAACACATATAGAACTTAAGAAGTTGAATTGAAAAGTGCATCCATTGTACTACAACACATGCAGATACTGTCTAATAAAAATAAAGAATACATTCTCATTATTCAAGTAGATGGCAATTTGGATTCCAATACAAATACGAACCTTATCAAGAAATCTTGAAACATAGAAGTTTGTTGTCCTAACCCTTAATCAGAGTAGGAGGTTAGACTTAGTCCTTCCTCTTCATTCCCAAACAACCAATTTTAAATTAGTACTAATTGTCTGAAAGTACATAACATCTGCTGCATATACAGTGGAGCTGAATCAAAACAACAGTTTTCAGCTGAAAACACAGCAGTGCTGGACTATAGTGCAAGATTAAAGATTCAGCAATAAAAAGACAATGATAGCATTACAACATTTAAATGACGAGAGGAATTACTTTTCTTTTTAAATGTAGCAATTAAAAAATGTTTGAAATGCAGCATTAAGTTAACATAGTCATATGAAATTTCCAAATGGAAAGAAAATATTATTTTAAAAGGATATTGTTTTTTTCAGAAACAGTGGAATGCTTCTTCTGTGTCCATCAACTACAAACCTGTTTTACTATAAGAATTATCCAATTATCTTGGTTTTTGCTTGAAGTTAAAATTAAACTAAAAGACTCAACATGTGACATGTTGAAACATTTAAAATTTGTGTAAGGAATTTAAAAAATTGTTTTCCATTACCTTAGATACTTAATGTGATACTTGAGATTGTTAGCACAGCTAATTCATTTTAGAATGCCTCACGAGAGCTTCAAGATAGATTCATGAATAAAAAATGTCCTGTAATGTATATCTGTGAATGCTAATGAACAAATCTTGTAGTACCAGTTGTATAGGAAACCTCAGAATTTCATTTGGAGAATATTGCTGAACCATTACATAAAATCTTCAAGAAAGGCATAATATATGGAATGGGACAACTCACCATGGCCAGCTTGGCACGGTCAGCTAACTGCTGTCAGCTTGCCACTATCTAGTTGCCTCTGCCAGATCACCACTGCCAAGTGACTGCAGTACAATTCCACATGGCCAACTCACCAGGGGAACAACTTACCATGGGTGGCCAAAGGGACAGCTGGACAAGGTGGTGAGGAAGCTGGTGGACAGAGCACAGAGTGGCAGCTATGGCCAGAGGCTCCCTATCCTGCTAGTGCTGCCACACGAGCCGAAGAGGTGGGGACGGCAGCAGTGGGGAGGGGGGGCAGTGGTGGCCAGGATTGTTTCATTTTTATATCCCCCACAGCTGCCACTCTACGCTTTGCCCATCTGTTTATTCACCCATCCAGCCACCTGCAGTGACTTTTTTCCGCAGCAAGTTTTTCCTACAGTAGATTGGCCGTGAGTAGTTGCCCTGCAGTGACAAGCAGCCACAGTGAACTAGTTGCAGGGAGTTGTCTTAAACCCATAATACAGACTAAGTGGAAGACAGAAAATACTTCTGGGGCAAAAGGACAACCTAAGTCAAAAGAAAGAAAGTACACTATTTTATATTCCTGTGTATAAACTTCCTAAAATGACCCAAACTTATCAATGAAAACATTGTACTGATCTGCCTGATTTTTTAGGAATATAAGTTCATCTCAAGAATGATTATGATACAAGAACCTTTTAGAGAGGATATAGTGCTATTTCAGGTTATCCATATCCAAATATCAAACAGAATAGATAAATTATTGAAATAATATTCTTCAAAATTAAAGAATAAAAATTTATGTATTTTTTTTTAAGAATTGAGATTCATCCTAGTTATACAAACTACACTGCAAATGATATCTTACTTACAATAATTTATTTGATTATGTAAATACTTTATTCATACTGTTAGTGATTTTATGGTATAAATATATTTTGTGATGCTCAATACTATTTTAAAATGATTGAACCCATAATGTGTTTTAATAAAAGAAAATAAAGTTGAGATATTTTCTATCTCTGAGAATTATACAAAGATAAAGCACTGCACATCTAAGACTCCAGGAATTTCTATGAAATAAAATTGGATGAAATCCTTCAAAAATTCTATCTATCTGAGCTAACGGTTAGCCAAAAAAGAACAGTGTAAAAAGAATTCTAAAAGTTATTAGTAGTAGTATCAAATTTATGGTAACAGAATTGCTGCTCATACAGTAATTCTAGTAAGAAATGTAGCTCTTCGTTTCTTTCAATTTTTCTAAAACATAAAAAAGTAAATCTGCTAAATATGAATTTCAGCTATTCAAAGACAGTAAGAAAGTAGAAATGGCTAAAATAGTTATTGGTTGTCCCCCATCATCTGAAGTATCTTTTTAGCAAAATCAAATTAGCAAATACCTGCATGTACAAGTATAGGTTATTTCTGTCACAAAGTTCAGCATTGTATGCAATTAATCCAGTTTTTCTTCCATTTCTATCAAACTTTCTCCTCCAGAAAATATCCAAAATGGCTATCACATAAATATATATATATATATATAAAGTTTTAAAATGAGCACTGAAATAATATCTAAAATAATCTCTAAAATCACATTCCAATAAAATAAATGTCTATAGGTTTCTTAAATGTCCAAAGAATGGAGAGGCAAATGTATTTGGTGTTTGGCATTCCACATCCTGAAACAAAACATGAGACGTAAGTTATTGGGGAACTCTAGAAGTTCACCTACCTTAAACTTGCTGAGGTTGGGAAAAGATTTTAGATAATCAGGCCCTAAGCCTTTTAGGGTGTCAAAAGATAGTAGCAACATCTTAAATTGGGCCCAGTAAGCAACTGGCAGCCAGGGAAGATTTTTTAAAAAATCAATTATACCTTCCTGTATTTTGCATCAGTTAGGAGGAAGCTAGTTCATCCATTTTGCACTGACCTCCAGACAGATTTGTAAGACTACTTCTCAAAACTATGTCATAATATTCAGAACCAGAATATAATAATGTTAGTTTGTTTGATCTATAAATGGTTTCTTAAAAATAGAATAGTTAAGTTTGGAAAGGGAAATCTTTAAAGTAGAATGTATTAAATATGAACTTTTCTTTTAAAATAGAATAGTAATACCAATAACTTTAAGTCTGGAACGGGAAGTCTAGAAAACTACACAAAGGTATCAGATTCAAACAAATAATTGGAGACATTTTTTCAACTGGAGAAATTGGCTCAGTCTCTTTCTTGTATTTATTTTTCATGCTAATTATATACAGTAACCACCAGTTTTCCATTTAAAAAATGAAAAGGGCTAGCAATATTACTCAAAAATAAGTATTAAAAATAGAAGAGTGGTAAAATAAATCAAAAAATAATTTCAAAAATTAAGAAAACCAGTTCAATTTATACAAAATTCATCTGGGACAACAAAACAATTGAATACACACACACACACACACACACACACACACACACACAAAAGCATTTAACATCAATAAACAATAAAAGACTACATCCAGATTAAATTTATCAAATTTATTTATATATTTAGTCATTTATCAAACTAGACTAGCCTTCCTCACCTGGGAGAGGTCATTGGGGGTTTCATGTGATTTCATTCAAACTTCAGGCACCAGTCAATCCTTGGCACTGGGGGTAATATTTACATGTTTTGATTGAAACTAGAGTGGTGTAAGATAGAAGTTATATGACATGAGATGGGCAGCATATAATTTTTTACAAAATAAAATAAAAATGAATTATATTGTGAAATGTTCATATTTTTTGCAGTTTTGAGGCAGGGTTCTATGAGAGTTAAAGTTATGTCTAGGTTTTCTATAGGGTAAAAAGTTTGAGAAAGGCTCATTTAGGCTTCATTTTATTTACAAAAAGTAAAACACAAACTAAAGTATTAATATTACCATCATAAAGGCACACTATTGTTAAACTATATAGATATAATATAAAATAAAATGTTGAACATAATAATGTTAATGAGGTAGGTCCTCTAATACAGAGGTCCTCAACCCCCACGCTGGGCCTGGTATCGGGCCACAGCCCATGGGTAACCGGGCCACACACACAGCAGGAGAGCACAAATGAGTATGTGAAACTTCATTTGCACAAATGGAGCTTCACACATGAGCCTGCTTGCCCACCACTTGTGCGCAACCACTCCACACCCTGACCCCACTGCCACCCCCAATCCAAAGAGCCAGAAAGATTGGGGACCACTGCTCTAAAGAATACCTTCACCAGTTTTGATCTTGGCCTTCAGGGATGACCAAGTATAACAATCTATTAATAGTGCAGACCATGAAAATACCATTATTCCCCAATCATACAAAAACATAGAAATAAAGATACAGTACATATTACTTTAATAAAATTCACATACTAGGTTTCCACTGGTGATTCTCAGACCTATCTAATGTATACTCACATACACACTCTTTAGGCAGGCAGGCACATATGCTAAATCCACCATTTCCATTTTACACAGATGAGTTTGAAACTCATCTAGAAAGCCAAAGGAAGATAATGGGGCCCAGATGTTGCTCTCTTTCAACCAAAGGTACTGCCAACTTTAAGTCTGCATTCTGCTTCTCAGAATCCTATTTCCCAGATCTCTGAATGTCTATGGAGGTTCATTGGTGCTATTGAAAAATATTTTTGTACCTTAATTGCCATTCTCAGGAAGGATAGCTGCAAGGGAGACTTTCTCTCCTCACAGACTGCAATTATCACAGCCCGTTTCTCCAAGTGATAATTAAACCTTAAAAATGAAAACCTGATAATATATATGAGGGAGGATTTTAGGGGAATCTGGTACCCTGGGAAAATTGACCTTGTTCTCTGCGTGAAGTGATATCTGGAAATTGTGCTGTGTGGTAATTAAGCTTGTGGAAGAAACCCCTTCTATTGGAAGCAAAAAGAGAAATGTGTTTTCTGTCTTCTTTAAAAAAATAATTAATAATCAGAGCATTGTACTCTCCAAGTACATCAGATCCTGATCTTATGGTCTTATGTTTCTTTAGTTGGCTTCTTGTCATAGCATGTTATCATAGAGAAAGACAACAGAAGCTGTAATAGAAGAAATCCTTTTAATATCCCTGCGTCTACATCTTTCTCTTCCCAAGTTTCTCTTTTCCTCCTCTACATATGAATCTTCTCATCCCCATGATGATTTCTAGCATCCACCTGTACTTTCCTTCCTAATTATTTTTAATATTCCTTTTATTTCCAAAGTTTTTAATGGCAGACTGCACAATTTTACATAATGCCTGGATGATGCTTGCCCCCTCTTCTCTCAGTTTACCTTCATATGAATTAGGAAGGGGTTTGTCTGAGACCTTTTCTCAAATTAGTTTCTTGGAAGGGGCTCAAGACTTGCTTGTCTGATTGTAGCCTTGCTAGCTGATCTTCCCCCTGTCCTTCAAGGCCATTCTCTATTCCAGGGGTCTCCAACCTTGGCAACTTTAAGCCTGGAGGATTTCAACTCCCAGAATTCCCCAGCCAATTCCACTGGCTGGGGAATTCTGGGAGTTGAAATCCTCCAGGCTTAAAATTGCCAAGGTTGGAGAGCCCTGCTCTATTCCCTCTACAGAAGGTTTCCTTAAGATGGAAATACTGAAGTATTTCAAATTGAGCAATTGCTGGAAGATGGTTTGTTGTGAACTGAATTTTTGTCAGCAGAAGCAAAAATTGAGGTGTGTAAAAATGTGTTTTTGTCCTATGAAACAAAAAGTTGGGCATGGGGAAAGTAAGTTCACTGAAGTGGTTTAATAACATATAGAGAATGCCTGAGATTTGAACTGTAAAACTAATATTTGATAAAATATTAAATGAAAAGAGCAAGAAATGTATGGTGGAGTGGATTTGATGAGATTCTATGAAGGATAACAGGGAGGAGTTTGTTTTTTGTAAACTCCAGCACATAAAGTGATTTATGGACATACTGAAGCTTGAATTGTTTGCAAGGAAGGAAACATTTGTTGAATTGTTTGATAGGACGGAATGGAGAATTGGTATGAATTGGATATAACTATTTCTTTTTTACTTTTGATCTTGGGGGATTTTATTTCTTTAGCTTATTACTTCTTACTCTTTTGCTTTGCTTTGCATAATACAATGCTATTCATCAGTACAGGAAAAAAGTGATGTTCATGAATCCATTTATGTGTGGCTAATTTAAAAGATTATATAATTTTCTTGCATTGGTTCATTCCTCAGTTTGTCTTATTCTGGCAAAATATGTTAATGCAAGTATGGGATACAATGATGTTTCTGTACATTAACTATTAGAGTTTTTCTCCAGTATAACACATTCTAAACATCATTTTTAAGAATGAATTCTACATTCATATAGATTTAACTACACAATTGCTTCACAAATGAAGTGGCCAGGAGGAATATACTCAAGTAGAAAGAAAAGATGTCAATTGCTTAACCAACCTGTCTATGCTCTCTACCTTTGGCTACTAATTGCTGTTTATATGATATCACAAAAGGCTACATTAACTATCCAAACAATTGCTAGTCTATTGGGTAGAAGAAAACACAAGAAGAGAAAGCAGAGAAGGCAGAAAGGGAGAAAAAAAAATACAGGCTGTGTAAGGTAGGATAAGCAAAAGAGAAACAAAAACACCCAGTCTTGGACTGCATCCACTAAATCAGCAAAATAGCCAAAAAATCAGGAACTCCTTCTGCCCAGAGATACCATAGGTATTGTAGGTAAAATCATTCCTAATTCTATCTAAACCTTAACAGAATTTGCGGGGACTTGAGTGGGATTTCAAACAAATAGAAAAACAATAGTTGCAAGAATTCTCCATCACCATAAAAGACAAGCAAGCTGAGCATTTTAATTCTCTCCCAGCCCTTCCATCTGCCCTTCTCGACAAGACAACATAGAGCCAGGACTGAAAAAAGATGCTTTAAAGGGTGGCTCAACCAAATTTATGGCTAACCCTTCTTTACAGCATAATTATGACCATTTTTGAGTAGTTAGCCTTATTGGTAAAAATCTAGCCTCACTGAACAGCAGCTTTGAAGCTTTTGTTCATAAGCATACTGAAATAAACTTTGGATAAACAAAATTCATAATCAAACCACATGATAGTCAGCAAATATATTTTAAGAGTCCTAAACAACCTCAGATTAATAAACTGTTGAAGCTCATAACAGTGTCCAGGACAAAATCTCCATCACAATAGAGACAAATACTGCTACTTCTGCCTGTCATAAAACTCTGAAGTACATTCATTCCCTGCAGCCAAATCCAATTATGTTACATATATTAATGAACAGCCTAAATTTCAGTTGCTAGGTCATAAGAACAATCTTAATTTTTCTGTGACAGTTTCAATAATGTGAGTCCCAGATAACGAATCTCTGTGCAGCTGAGAGTCTGCAACCTTAGTGTGGAAGTCAATGGATTTTACTGACCTTCAAACAAGCTACCATATTTCATATGCTTTTCAAAATGATGTTTTATCTTGCTGATTTTCAAATTCTCCACATCTGAGTCTTCTGACTTAACATCATGAGTCAGGTGCCTGCTATTGATGATCCTTCTCCATGTATGCCTTGGGCAAAGCATGATTCTGGGGATCAACCTGATAAGAGAGGAGTTCAAGAATTCTGTAGCACAGGGCTGCCAAACTTCCGGATGTGGGCTAGATGTGTCATATGCTGGCCATGCCCACACCTGGTTTAGCAAAGGGGAAAAAAGCCCTGATATGTTCTGTGATGCCGCTGTGACAATGTGAGTTTGACACCCCTGCTATAGCAGAAGCCAGCCTAGTCAGCAGTTTTGGCATTTTTCCTAAGAAGAAACAAGGAAGTTTTCTACAAAGATTCAACAGACCAATGCAGATCTTAATGCAAACTATTGCTACTGCTAAACCTATTATTAACCTTAGCAACTAATGCAATTGATCTTTCAACTGATGCCATTAGTTCTCACCTAATTCCAGTAGCTGAGGAGTCTTCAGGTGCAGATAAATGTCCTCTAATCCTTGAAGCGCCCTTTCAAAGGAAGTTGACTCACACCCTTACCAATGCTCCTGTTTTGCCTCTCCCTTCTAGTTCAAATAATTTTGGTGATGTAACAATAATTCATCCATTTTTCCATTCAATTTATAAGGCCTCCCATCTCAAACATATAACTGCACACTAACAGAAAATAAAAACAATATTAAAACAATACACTTTATTCTCAAACTTAAAGCGTCAATTCTTCCAGCATGTGATTCTGTTTCCATTCAGGGTCTTGCCCTCCTCAGGATCAATTGAATGCTGACTGAACAAGCTAACTGGCTGCATCTTTAGTGAGGCAGGTGGGGAGAAATAGCCCTCACTTATCAGGACGATATTTTCCCTTCATTGCTCTGTTGCTGATTTTCAGATTCCTGCCCTATTCAGTCTGCCCATTCTTTCCTGCTACCTGACAACCACTGCATCCATTTATACTCTTTTTTTACGTGCATGCAACAGATCAGGAGGATTAAACAAATACTTCGGTTCTTCCTTTGTCAAATCTTTATCTAAATTTGACATTATATTTATTCCAGAAACTTAAGTAGTTGGCCAGAGTGATACTAATGGATTCTTACTCTTACTGCTCCAAGTGAAAGATGATATGGAAGAAGTCTGGCCTTTGGAATTTCTATAGGTAATTATGGCTGAATGCTATCCTTCTTCTCTTTTGCTCACAGAGGGACAGCAGTTTTATTATAATTCTACCAGATCAAAATACTTTTGATCAATATTTATTTAGTCCACTCCACTCCCATAAACAGATCAAATATGTTTGGTATCAAGTTGCAAAATGATATTGAGAAATGTATTTTCTCAATTTATTTTGAGATAAATTTATTCGCAAAATTATGAGCTTTATTCACAAGTTCATACTTCAATTGGGATTGATTTTAATGCAGAAAAAATTCAGATGATCAAACTTTGTATGTCCTTTTCCAAGATTATCCTGAAGAGGCCAGTGAGGGTTATCTCTCCCCACCTGCCTCACTAAAGATGCATCCAGTAATTTTGGTTTATTAAATTAGCTAACCAATTTTATTTGTACATCTTGAATAATATTTTTGTGTAACCAATCTGCAGAATTTACCTACAGTACTGGTCAGAAGTCCAAATGTCAATTTTTCACCATTGCTTTATTTCTTACAGTTTACTTCAAAACATCAATAAAATAATAGTTAAACCATGGACAGACAGCAACCATCACTCATTAACCCTCAATACTGAACTAATATCTATTACTAAAATTCAGAATGCTTCCCTAATGGAAATTGTCAATTGTCTATGCTATAATAGGTAAAATTAAAAGCACTATAGTGTTTTATTTCACTACAGTAGATTATTGGGACTTCAAAAAATGGTGATGTTGAACAATTTGATTATCTCTTGTCCATATCTTATAAGAATAGATATGCTATGGGAAAAGTAGGCATACTACTCATATTAATGTCAGCTTCAAAGACTGGTTTGATCAGGATAGGTGAATTTTTGGTACATTTTGCTTTATATGCCTGTGGAGATTCTCTTGAAAAAGCACCTTTTGGGGGGGGACTTTTTTGGACTTTTGCTATATATATAAAAAGACCCTTCTTAAGCACCCCTTGTCAAATTAATGGGAATGAAGAAACAATATAAGGTCCTTTTGCTATCTAAGGAAAATGATGTTTTATAGGCATTCTGACAGCTACTAATTCTGGCAGCCTAAGATAAAACCCATTTTATCAATTTTCTTACAATTGGGAACACCTGATGTAAACACTGAAACAAATCAAATAACTCTTCCTGAATGACACCACGTTTTGGTTACCAAAATAATTTTTTTATAGATTCTCTGAAGCCAGGTAAGCTATTAGAGACAATTCTATTCTGCTGGAAGTTGCTGAAAGATACTATCAACTGGCAGCCACCAGTTTTAGGACATTTTTTCTCCTATATAGACCACATTGGTTGTATTACAGGATTAGGGTATTGCCATTATCATGCTTCTATTAAAAAAAGGGGGATAAGGACAATCTCCTGACCTATAAATTTGTTGAGGAATGTTCACAAACATGAACAATGACATTTTATAGAATTGGATAGAGACAGAATTGGGTTTGGCAATGAGTAGGCCTATAACCAGTATAGTCAAGAAACCTTTTTTTCCTTTACTGAAATTTTTTATAGTTCACAATGAAACTTTTCTTTTATCCTTTTTCTTCTCAGATAGAAAACCATTTATGATGTTGCTACATTCTGCCTAGCATCAATTAAGATCCATAAAGAGATAATTACAGGTATGTACATGGATAAATTCATTGAAATGACTTATATTCTTTATTCATCTATTTGATATCCTATTTGGGGCTTTCAAAGCCCTCTTTTCAGTTAATATTCTTAGTATTAATGTAAAAATGTTGTAGCAAGATTTTACTATTTTAATTTTACAGTATTGTGTTAGCAATTCTAGATTTTAATAATTTTTGTTTCCCATAATTTCCCAATATTATGCAACTGGATTTAATTTTTCTTGATTATACCTTAAGTTGGTCTATGACCAAAATAAAGAATTGCTTGCTTAATTAATGGATATACTCAGAATTGATGGGTACACTCATTCCTAACAAACTTAGGCTTGCTAATCATTGTCCACGTAGAGAGGCTTCTTACAATGTCTGTCTCCCATAAATACGACATTATCTTTATGTTGATTTTATTTTTATTTGATGGTTATATATATTTATGTATATTATAATATCTGTTTCATAAAGCACATAGTTCTAACTCCAATCACGAGTGAGATTGTCATGAAAACTTAACATACTGTTTTTATTTATTTATTTATCAACTTTATACACTGCCCATTTCACTGCTTAAGAGACTGTGGGGGGTTGCAAACAGAAAACATAAAATCTATACAAAAATAGGTAAGTTAAAAAACAAAGCTAAGAATTAAAAAGATGGTGGGAGTGCTCTTAAGCCACTAGCCACTCCTAGGTTTTCATGTCATTATTGGATTCACGCTAATTGACAGTCTTAACATTCTTCTGGAAGATCAGAATAGTGAAAGCCAATGTCTCTTGATAATCTATACCTTGAATTGGACCTAAGAGCAAACCAGCATCCAATTCAGCTCACACAGCAGAGGTGTTATATCTACAACCTAAACAGCCCAGCCCACAGCATTCTGCACTGGCTGCAATTTTTAGATATCTGTCTACTGAAAATTTTTTAGTTCAAAGAAACTTAAAATATAAAATAACCAAAATATTTTTTAAAATTACAAAAAAATAAAAAACAACAAAGAAGTCATTAAGAAAAGGTGTCTTAAAAAGAGAGAAAAAGACTAACACATATACACATAATATCCTCTTAGTTGAATACTGATGAATATAATACAGCAGTGTTAATTTCCCGCCCCTTATAAAACAGACCAAAAGAATTTTTACCTCCGAAACTAATAAATCTGTTTACAAATTGTTAACCTGTCATCTATATACTTACATTAATAACAAAATAGTAAACAAGAAAAACAACAATAATAAACATATTATATAAAAGTATAAAAGTAATAAGAATTATTAACCGTAATAAAAGACAAGGTCGAAATTCCAAAGCTCTCTGTTAACAAACTGCTATTGTAATCAGCTCATAGAAAATCTACCAAAGCTTCAATCCCAAATCATCCCAAATATTTAGTCCCAGATCAAATATCCACATTTGTTTCTTAACACCATCTCTTATCAACTTTTGACTGATCGAATACAATAAAGCCAATCTCCAAAGCCAATCTAACTTCCTCCAGAAATCAGATAAGATTGTTCCCCAATTAAATATAATAAGTCCATTTCTCACTCTCCTTCAAGCCCCTTCAAAAGACACATTTGCCACTTCTTCACCCAAAGAGTTTTCTGCTATTATATAAAAGCACAAAGTTGAGCTTCAGGAAGGTATATGAAGTTAACTCTGTTTTTCTTCCTGGCCAATTTACTGCTGGGACAACACATTCCTTCTGAATATTTTCCACAACCAGTATTGTTTCTGAGTCTATATTTCTTCTCAACAAATCTGCTGCTTTGAAAAAAGTTCTTTTTGTGGGTTTAAAATATTTAGGGTCAGTTTCTTCAGAGTGTTTTTCATGATCTTTGTGAGTTTATCAAACTTTATAGAAAAAAATTCAGCTAAAGATTGCATGTTGCTAAACAATCTGTTTTCCCACCTCCCAAATGTCAGCCTCCTCCTCCTCCTCTCTGTGTTCCAATATGCTGCTGCTCAATGCAGTAGATCAGTAAAGCAGGGAATAAGCAAAAAACAAACAAACAAATCCAGAGAAGATATTTTCTGATTATTTGGATCCAAAAACTTTTTGCAGATTAATAAAATAGATCTCATGCAGTGAATATTTAATAATATGTCATTTAAATATGAACATTTTTGCCATCCAGAGGTGCATGCCATGTTTCCATAGAGAAAAGCAGAAGTTGAAGACAGCAGTTAAATAAATCAAAGCAAGCAAGCAAACAAAAAACACACTGAAATAAGTCAGCATTCAGCCAGTCAGTTAAAGATAAAGAACAAAAGCAAAAGTTCAAAAAGAAAAGTTAAAAGTCCCAGGCATGCTTATAAAAACATTCTGTTGGTAGAAAGGGATGTAAAAAATACTACTGACTTTCCAGCTGCTCCCACAAGGAGTTGCAATCTTCAATATTACCCATCCTGGGTGGATCCACAGCCATCCAAAAATCATCTTGAATCATTTATAAATACCCCATTCAAATCCACGGGGCAAGATTGCCAAAGTACTAGTTCTGGCAGCAAACAGAGCAGATTGTAAGTAAGAGAAAAAAATGTCTCTAACTCTTTAGCAACCATCTAGGGGAGGATTCAGTTTCCAGACACTTTTCAAGGGTAGCCCCATGTAGAGCGCATTGAAGTAAACCATAAGGCAGATAGCAATAGCAATTAGACTTATATACCGCTTTTTAGTGCTTTACAGCCCTCTCTAAGCAGTTCTACAGAGCCAGCCTATTGCCCCCAACAATCTGGGTCTTCGTTTTACCCACCTCAAAAGGAGGGAAGGCTGAGTCAACCTCGGGCCTGGTGGGATTTGAACTGCCAAACTACAGCCAGCCAGCCGGTAGTTAGCAGAAATGGCCTACAGTACACAACTCTAACCACTGTGCCACCAAAATGACCTGAGCATGAGTAATTGAAAAGTCTTCCCAATCCAGAAAAGGAGGCAACTGGTGCAGAACATGGAATTGAGCCCCTTTAGCCATGACTGCCACCTGCTCCTTGTATAGGAGTCACAAGTTCAGGAGGATCTCCAGATTTCATGCTGGGTCTATCTGGGACAGTGCGACCTCATCCAAGATCAAAGATGGAAGAACCCCAGATACAGAAGAGCCACCCAACCTGCCACCATTCTGAGTTACTAGGGTTTAGTTGAAGCCTGCTGTTCCCCATCCAGAACCCCACAGCCTGCAAGCACTGCAAAAGAATATCTACTGCATTGCTTAGTTCACCTGGGACAAAGATGTACAACTGGATATCATCCACATGATACTGCATCCCCTGGTAACAAATGATCTCATCCAGTGGCTTTGTGTAGATAATAAAGAGGAATAGAGAGAGTTGAGCCCTGCAGTATCCCACAAAGCTGGGTCCATGGGCAGGGCCTGTAGCTGCTGATCAACTCTAATTGGGATCCATTTCAGAGCTTACTAGCTTAAAGGGAGAGTTACATTCATTCTTATACATGAATATTGACGTCCTATTTTGATACAATTGTTGTATCAAAAAGGAAGTAATGTCCTAAACAATATGCATGCACATATTGTTAACAGACTTAAGGGTCAAGAGTGAATTAAAGAGCTAAATATCCCAAGATTATCTCATCAGTTAACTGAGAGCAAGTTCAAAAAGGGGCAACCAAATGCAGGAATTAATAAGATGATTTGAAAGAAAGAAGAGCAAGTCCTGTGTAATAAGTAGCTGTCAGAATTCCAAACAGTAAAAAAGAGTCATTCTATGACGGGTGATCTTTCAGTGAGGAGCCTCTGCAGAAAGACCTCTTGGCACAGTCACGAGAAAGGAAGGGCTTGTTTGTAAAACTACACAAATGCCCTAACTCTTTGGGATGAAAAGAATACAATGATGGCTTGATAACAGAAAGAACTGAGCTATAAAAGGGATAGATTTGCCAAAGGTGGAAAGGGATGCATTAGGTGTAGAGGTGACACAAGTAGTGACAATAACAGAAAAAAATATTCCTTTTCTCCCCTTTACCCTGCAGAACCATATGACTGGCAACAGTGTTTTCTCTCCTGCTCCTCCTCTAACCCCCCCCCAATTCCTTTGGCCATAGTCATCAAAGGTCTATTGGCAGTCAAACCATTAAAGTTCTTCTAAGTTTTGCTTTGCACATGTTTGTGAAAACTAAATTGAAGAATAATTAGATGAAAGCACCATTCTGCATTCTCTCTTTACTGATAGCTGAGAGAATTCATATACAAAACACTATGGCTTCCTCAGATTAGAAGGAATGTAAAAGGGAAACAAGGAGTTCAACATGTACAATAGTCTGCAGCCTATGTTAGTAACAAGAGCGTACTTCCAACTAAACATGCTTAACTTTATAGTCTTAAAGTGCACAAATTGTTTTTGAAATTTTTAGCATTACTGGCAAATGAGAACATATCAAATTAAATATACCTATTTTAATGAGCATCCATATCACCTGCTTTGACAATCTTGTTTTAAGCAGTAGAGAGACTGTTTATCAATCCTAGAGCATTGTGCTTTCTGAATTCATTCACTGAAGATAAAAGATAATGTGCATTTCAAAACAAAAACCATTGGAACTCTTTTTCCTGACTACAGGAAAAAACAACATTCATGAAAAATAAATCAAGACAAGTTAATTGATAAACAGGAGATTATGAAATGTACAGAGATCATTCATTTGAATGTTTTCTTCCAAAAACCTATTCACAATATATTGATTTTCTGCTTTTATATCTTTCTGTTAGCCATAGTACAGAGTTCATGAGCTAAAAAGGCAGGTCTAGAAAGTTTATGGCACATCTAAAAGGTCTCTCTTTTAATCACCTTAGCTGGAAGAAGAAAAAATGAAAAAACAGGGAAAGAATATGGCTGAAAATAATCAAATGCCAGAGACCATGTGTGTGAAAAGTACAACATAAAAGTACTGGCACATGACACAAGGTATCTAAAACAAATCTGAAAAACCAGACAATCCAATTTTAAGATGTCTTTTGCAAACAATTATCTGGGACAAATGAATTGGAAACAAATGATAAAACATTAGATTTCTCACTGCTTCCATTGCTGTCCTAGAGCAGCTGAAATGTCTCCAAATATGACCGAAGCAATGCTATTGATAAACAACCTTTTCCTATTATGCCATTTTCCAGATTAAAATCAGTCATCCAAGTCAAAGCCTCTGAACATGTGATACATGCGATTCAACTGAACAAAAGACACGCACTCAAAACCCATTCTCTCCTAGGTGGTGCTCCAGTGAAATCTAGAAAGTCCGGACACGCTAAGCCATTGTTTTCTGAGTCTGGATGGACTGTAACTTTTTTTGTCTTGGCCCTCAGCTTTTTCAAATTCCATGAAAACTAATAGGTCTGCAGCAACAATGAAACTTTATCCCCCTTTTGCCCGTGCACTCATTTAACAAATTCAGGTCACGCTGGCCTGGAACTATGACCCTGCTGTTCAATAGCTTGATCCAACTTCGGTCATAACAACATCACGTAAATGTCAATGAAATCTAGAAAAGGTATCCAGAAGCCTCGTGTTTCTAGAACTTTCAGAACAACCCGCGAACAGGTTAGCAAGCAGCACCTTGTTTCATGACAGGTATTGTATTTTTAAAAGATGCCCTCAGTCTCCAATTGTGATTTCTCTTGGTCCATTACTTCCCTCAAATAGCGATTATTAGGGAGAGAAAAGCCACAACGAGGCCGAGAAATGGAAAGCTGACAGTGCTGTCAAGAGAGTTCAACAGGCAGAGAGACACGATTCCCGGAGACAATTCCCCCGTAAGAGGAGGAGCCGAGCTCTTCTTCCCATAGGCAAGGACAAAAAGAAAAGGAAGCGGACTATAGGGCGCCACCGAGAATCGCTCCCTTTCACCACGCAGCGGTAGACACGGAGAAACGCGAGCGGACCTCCGGCCTGAAAGACGCAAGGGGGCTCGGGCCGAGGACCACCAGGCGGGCGGGCGGGCAATGGCGCGCCTTTGGCTAACCGAGGCTGGCAGCCCCCCGGCGAGGCAACTTACTCACCGCAGTCGACGCACAGGATCCGGCCCACGTCCTTCTTGAGGTTCCTGCCGCTCGTGTCCAGCGGGGCGAAGGAGGTCTTGAAGACCAGCGGCTGCTCGGTGGGCTCCAGGAAAAAGATGTAGCGGTGGTGCCGCTTGACTTTGAAGCAGGGCGCCGGCACGGAGCCCACGCGGATGAGCTGCTCCCTCTGGAGCCCACCGCTGTTGAGGGGCCACAAGTCCAGGACCTTCACCAGAATGCCGGACGTCGGCATCTCGTCCCTGCTCCAGTTGCCGGTCGCCGGAGTCGGAGAATCCGCCGCCGGCAGCGCCTGCACCTTGCCCTCCAGCACCACGGCCGCCGAGTACGCCTGGTCCTGCACCGAGCGCAGACCGGGCGAGTAACAGGCGAGCGACACGCCAAGCAGCAACAGAGAAAAGCCGGGCGCCGTCAGAGCGCTCCTCATGCCGAGACAGCCGCAGCCCAAGAGCCTCTCGCCCCTGGCCCTCGTCCTCCTCGCGCTGCCCAAGCCGCCGGCCCAGGATGGGGGATGCCGCAGGCCGGCTGTCCCGCTCCGCCACCTCCTGCTGTTGCCGCCGCCGCCGCCGCCGCCGCCGCCGCCGGAGCTCTTCTGTCGGCTTCTGCCCCCGCCGCCGCCGCCGCCGCCGCCGCTGCTGNGCCGGAGCTCTTCTGTCGGCTTCTGCCCCCGCCGCCGCCGCCGCCGCTGCTGCTGCTGCCCCGAGCCCCCCGGTCCTCGCCTTCCGTCAGGAACGGCACTGAACGGCAGCACCAGTCCTGCCGCATCCAGCCGGGCCATTTGCAGGACGCCGACGCGGCTCCAGCTGCAAAACCGGAAGCGGCGTAAGCTCGGGCCCAGCCGCGGAGCGACGCAGGGGCTGCGGAACCCTTCCCTCCTCCCTCCCGAGGAGGACTCCGGCTCCGAACACTTCAGAGAAGGGCGGCCGGAGGGGGCCGGTTTATCCCCGGCCCGCTCAGGAGAGGAGGAGGAGGGCGGGAGGCTCCTTCATCCGCGGCCCGCGGCCCTCCCCTGCATCAGGTCAAGGAGCCCGGCGGCAGACCCTCGGCCTCCCTTCAGCAGCACCGTCGCCAGCGGCGCGCACCGAGCGAGGCTCCCTCCCTCCCTGCTGGGGAGGGCGCGGCCGAAGATGCCTTCGGCGGAGTCCTCGGGGATCGCCGGCGGCCCCCAGCGAGCCTCCCGAGCGCTTCCGCCCCAGTTTCGCCTACCTCGAGCCCGTGCCGCGGAGGACACCCTCCATTCGCCGGCCTGAAGGCGGCAGCCACCTGCTCCGCTGCAGCGAGGCGGGCGAGCTCCAAGTCTCGGGGGGGTCCCAGTCAATTCGTAAGAAGGAACCGCGCCGGAATTCGACGGCCGGGCCTGCATCGGGGGGGGGGGGGGNNNGGGGGGGGGGGGGGGGAGGGAAGGGCAGGGCAGGCGAGTGCGGCCCAGGGTGCCCAAAGAGGAGGACGGGCCGCGCGCGCCTTACCCCAACACGCGCACGCTACACCTCGGGCAACCGAAGTGCATTCCGGGGACGCCCCTCCCGGGAGACCCGGCTGCCCCTCTGGTTGCAAACGCCGCCGTGGTCCCCAGGCATTGGAGGGGAGCGTCCCCACCTTGAGGGCCTCTCGCCGAGCTGCGCCCTGGCCCGGCTGGGCGATTTGTTTTGCCGGCCAAGTTCGCCGAGAGGGCAGGGCTTTGGGAAGGAGGGACCCCCCCCTCATTTCCATAAATGGCTGCCCAGCTGAATTCCTGGCGGGCGTCCAGTACTCAGCGCTTGACCGGCGCCCAGAGAATCCAAGGCTACTTCGGAGGGGAATCGGCCCAAGGGACCCGAATTACGGAAGGTCCCTGTACATATGATTTGGCGAGCGTGCCCGGCACCGAAATGAAATAAATACTATTGCCAGAGAGGGCCTGGTTTCTCAAAAAAATCCTGAATATTTTGTGTCCGTCCACTTTGCAATTAAACAACAGTACATTATGGAGACTATTAAGAGGTTTACATTGGTCTGCTATAGATGGATTAATCTGGATGTATGCTTGACGAATGAAAAGTTGAGAGAAGAGGAAAGGGTGTTTTTTCAGTATGATATACACTTTTTGTTAATGGTTTTAACAAATTTAACATATAAAATAATAATTTTAAAAGTTTCCCTTTGTATTCATCCTGAAAAAAATCTTAAATATCTGAAGCCAACCAACAAAAAATATTTTCTATTCTTTTCATCTAAAGATACATTTGACTGTAAGCATTTTAGTGCAAAATTTCTTCAACTGTTTGCATTTTACAATCTTGTTTAAGGTAAAGTGTAGATAAGAAATCTAATTCTTTGACCAAGAAAGAAAAAAGTTGTTTGCACTCGTGGACATATTCAGGGGTTTGCGTTCATTCCATAATTAATAAGCCTCTGAAGGTAAAGCCTTGCACGGATATAGTGTTGTCCATTACATGCTAATTTAAAGCAGTAGATAAACTTCTGGTATTCTTTCAGAAAATGTATGTCTGGAAAACCTACTGACCACTCCCACAACGGCTATTTCAGGAGCAGAGTGTTCTAGAAGAAAAATGAAAGAGTTTTCTAGGATTTTCCCAGAAGATTCCATTCCTATAACAGTTTATTTATACTGTATATTCCTATGCTTGTGTCAACCGTTTTCCCCACTTTCTTTGTAAGAACAAAATATGGCGGTATTGTTGACATTGAAGTAAGTTAGGTAAGAAACAAAAGCAATACTTTCTTACTAACATTGAAGGAGTGATTCTTTGAAAAAATATTATGTAGAACAGTGAAACAGACTTGATTGCAGAGTAGATTTTTAATTAACCCAACATCTGCTGGATGACAACCTTAGCAAGACGGAACTGGTTTTTCAATAACTTCAGAGGATGGAGGAAAGAATGAAAATATCAGCTATTTTTGACTATGCTAATCTATAGGAAAGCTTAGGGTCTTTTTCCTTTGCTGTGTTAAAGTGCTGGCCATTCATTCTTGAATCAGCAGAAAGTTATACTGAGATTTACCAATCCCTGCCCTGAGCCTCTGGGGGGGGGGCAATGACACGTAAAGCATATCAGAAATGCATAGGGCCTATGTCCCTCTTGCAGTAGCTTTCCATTCCCTTAAGATCCACTGTTGAGAGCAAAGGCTCTCATGGCCACAGCCTTGATCTGAAGCTCAAGCAGGAGCCAAGGGTCCAAGAGGATCCCCATGTCACTGACCTGCATCCCCAGAGCAA
>BHFT01035222.1:0-24595 GCA_004320025.1 Laticauda laticaudata | reverse complement strand
CAACTTTAACAGAACTACAATGACGTGGGATAATACCTGAAGGAAGCTAAACAGCACAAATGTAAGTACCCGCGAGATATATATATGTATATATGTTTTTAATTTTATAAATTTTATAAATATTGAAAAAATATTTTTTTAAAAAATAAATAAATAAAAAACAAGTCTAGTCCCCTGTTTTATGACCATCAGAATTACAGTTATCAGAGGTAATTAAAATTTATGTAAGAATTTATAATTTAAAGGGCCATAATAACAATATTCTACTATTGTAAACCATCATTAAATAATTGGTTTTTAAAAATGGACACATTACATATCCCTGATTTTTTTATTTATTTATCCAGTTTTTCATTTTGGGTTTTTTTTTTAAGAAAACTTGTAAACTGAAAGCCAGTGTGGTCCAGTGATTAAGACACTAGGAGAGAAGGTGGGAGACTATCAGTTCAAATCCTGCCTTAGACATGAAAACCATCTGGGTGACTTTGGGCCAGTCACTCTCTCTCAGCCCAAGTCATCTCTTAGGATTATTGTTGTGGCATAAATAGAAGGAGGAAAGTTTATTAGATATATTCAACATCTTAAGTTATTTGCAAAAATAATAAAGCGAGATATAAATAAAATGAAATATAAAATAATAAAAAAAGAAAAGAAAAGTTAGTTTTGACTCCTGACAACTACTTGGGCAGTTTCCTGCAGTTCTCTTGGCAAGGTTATTTTAAAAATTGTTGTCATGACCTCATTCTTAGGGCAAAGAGAAAATGACTGCCTCAAGGTCACCCAGCTGGCTTTTTGCCTAAGGCAGTATTGGAACTTATAGTCTCCTGGTTTTTAGCCAGATGCCTTAATCACTACATAAAATTGACTATTTCCTGAATCCTATCTTTTTAATATCCAGAACAATACTACTTTTCCAATTTCTCAAAATAATTCCCTTATCAATACTCAAACATGCAGTGTATCCAAAGGTCTTTGAAGTGAATCAAATTCCAAATTTTAGAACATGATTCCACATCACAATAACATTTTAACATTAAAACATCTCCCCATATATCTATTTATATTTATTAGAAAACTGTTCCAAAACAATGCCAATAAAACCAAAGATCAAAATATACGAATCAATGATCTCTCAAATATTTAATATCACCATCCAAGAAAATCTTATATCCATCCTTTCACATTCATTTGTAGGGATGTCTGATAAACTGATGAATCAACTTTAGTCTTAAGTCCAATAAACTAATTTAACATTCTTTAAGCTATGTAACCATTGCTGTTTTTTGTGATCATATGTTCTAGTTCTTTAGTTCATAAATAATAAATGTCAATCGGTTCAACTGAAAATATTCTTTAATTTTTAATACAAAAATGATATATTATATTACACCAGAGAAAGCTGCCTTATATGCAGGAATTCAGCAAGGGCTTAGAAAGATCTTGACAGATGAGAAAGAGAAGGGCAGAAGAAGGGAGAGGGAGAGATGAGATAAGAGAAGATATGGTAGGTAGCTCTTAACATTTAAAGATATTGTAACCAAGGCTTTGAGGAAGGTAGACATGCTTATTGATCCTGCTTTCTCTGTTGCTCTTCAAAGAAAATCCAATTTCACATTCATATTTGCAGAACCAACCCAACAAGACAGATACAGACTTCAGAGAGTAATTAGGGTTGCAGAAAAAACAATTCTACCATCCTGCCTTCAATCAATATACTGCGCGGGTCAAAAAGAGGGCTGTGAAAATATTTACAGACCCTTCACATCTGGACATAAACTGTTTCAACTCCTTCCCTCAAAACGATGTTATAGAGCACTGCACCAGAACAACTAGACACAAGAACAGTTTTTTCCCCGAAAGCCATCACTATGCTAAACAAATAATTCCCTCAACACTGTTCTACAGTACTATTACTGTTAATCTTCTCATCACTCCTTATCGCCCATCCCCTCTCACTTGTGATGAATGACTGTAACTTTGCTTGTATCCTTACAATTTATATGGACTGTTTCCTAGTATGATTTGATTTCTTATTGTACCCTATGACTATCGTTAAGTATTGTACCTTATGATTCTTGACTCTTGATGAATGCATCTTTTCACTGAGAGCATATGCTCTATGACTAATTCCTTGTATGTCCAATCACATGAGGAATTTGTCTTGGTACATATGCTGTCAGTGAAAATTTTCCTTACTCTCTTCTTCACATGAGAAATCATGTGATGTATTCAGAGGTGGTATTCAGCAGGTTCTGACCAGTTCTGGAGAACTGGTAGTGGAAATTTTGAGTAGTCTGGAGAACCAGCAAATACCACCTCTGACTGGAAATTTTACAGTATCCTTCCCCTGCCATGCCCACTAAGCCACACCCACAGAACCTTTACTACAGAACCTGTAGTAAAAACTTTTGAATCCCACCACTGGATGTATTCAATGAATGTTTAGTGTTTTTTTTAATGGCCATGTATCTAGTACATATGCTGTGTCTATCTTGTTGGGTTGCAGAACCAAACCACACAATTATAGAGGTGCAGATGACAGACTCAATAATTCCTCTGCAGAACTGTATCAGCAACTCTTTGTGGAGTTTGAGCTTTCTGAGCTGGCACAAAAAGAACATTATTTGTTGTGCTTTTTTGATGATGTTTTTGATATTAGGTATCCATTTAGGTCTTGTGATATGATAGAACCTAGAAATTTGAAGGTCTCTACTGTTGATACTGTGTTGGTACAGACTTGGTACAGACTCTAGAATGGATGATTCATTAAACCATTGATGGCCTAATCAAACTTGAGCTTGTTCTGGTACACATGCATTGAACCTGATAGAGTAGCTTTAAGAACAATTGATGCTCTTGCTTCTTTGCGGAGTTCTGATGTAGACTAGAAACTCCACTTCCCTTCCTTAATGTAGACAGACATCTAAAACTTGATATCTAAATGACATTCAAAGATAATAAATTACATTCTAGCATTGTCCCAGAAGAAAAGGATCACAAATTGTCTATAGCCAACTGAGGTGGATTTACTGTATTATAATATGGTGTTATAAGTACATCAGTTAAGATGGTCGATATAATGGCTGCAATTTCTTTTTCAAAATTAATCAGTTATATGGGTTCATAGCATATGATCAAATATTATTTCATCTGAGTTAAATTGGGATAATTGTATTAAGATATTGATGCTGATGTTTTCCCCATTCATATTGATTTCCATTTGACATTTTAATTATTTACTTCATTTCCTATTGGTTTCAACACTGATGGGAGACAGTGTGATGAATCTTTAGAACTGACCTTTCCAGGACCTCAATATTCCAGCAGATGAGTTACTGACAGAGTTTATTTGCACATAATAATATAATAGTCTATATTTATATAAAACACCTTTTGGCAACATGAGAATAGATTATTAAATTGAACTTGTAAACATCAAAAAGTGGTTTATGAGAACTATTAAACAGATATCACTTCCCTCTTTAAATTAACTCAAACAAATTAAAGCGAGAAATGTACATTTTAATTCAGCTTGTTCAAATTGGTAAAAGTGTTTTGACATTTACAATTGTATAGTTCATCTTTATTGATATATTCAAAATGCCATGATACTAACTGAATTTTGAATTTATTAGCCAAACAATATTAGTATGTCTCATATCTGTACTAGCTGTATACTTCAATCTATTATATGCTCATAAACAATGCTGGGGTTTTTTCAGTTCCCAACTTTAATTTTTGGAATTTTAGAGAGAACAAAAATAGGTTTCCTCTTTCATTCCCTCTTTGAACATGGACTTAGTGACTCACATGAGCATGCTTGTTACATATCTCCACAAATTGTTAGATTTAGTCAAGTAAGGGTGAGGTCTCCATTCAAGAAGTTACATACAAATACATCCATAACATTATTCCTTTTTGGACATAGCAAAATTAAGTGAAATTAAAAAATGAATAAGAAATAGAAAATGAAAAAAAAGATGTGAGCTAAGAGAAAGGAAAATGAAATACCATTAAATTTAGCTTGTATCAACACAATTCACTATACTTGTAAATCATTCTTGATTTACACATTCTATCATGTGTGTTCTTCATATATTACCTTTTGTTCTTTAAAATAATCTAACTTGCCAAGGATATCATCATTGGACCATGATTTTATTCATCTTCCTCTTAATCAATTTATTTTCCTTTATATATTTGTCTTGAATGTAATCTTCATTAATTCCCTCTATATAGCCAAACAACTTGAACTTATTTCTTTCTTACTGACCTCTCATTCCTTATTTAATCTACACCCACATATTACCCTTTTACTCTAGTTTTATTACATACATTTCTTAAGTGTCCCATTTCAACTGCATTCAATTTACTTTTATGTATCTCTTGATATAGGCCACTCTAACTTCCACATAATAGAAGTAGGCATCTGTATACAATTTTTGCTCCTTATTTTGCTCCTTAAAATATATGAATATTTTAAATATTCATTCCTTGCAATGCACACCTACTTTCCATTTTTTCGAGATGTTGCACATCTTAAGATTTCTCCATTTATTTTCCCATCATTGCTAAACATTTTACCAAGTATACAAGTTCATCTACTTCAGGGGTGTCAAATTCATGCTGTCACGGCCATGTCACATGACATAGTGGGAGTTTTTTCCCCTTTGTTAAACCCAGCATAGGCATGGCCAGCACGTGATTCATCTGGCCCGTGGGCCGGGAGTTTGATGGCCCTGATCTGCTTGCTCCAGCTTGTTTTGATTTTTGACTTTTTTTTGCTGTGTATGAATAAGTTGCAATCATTCACTCCAAGCACAGCCAGCTTGATTTCAATCCACAGATTTAGCTAAATTATAAAACCTAATTGCTATAGGTCTCAATTAACAGCATGACTTTGTCTCTGTAAAATATATAGATTCATTCGCTTCCCAACCAACACATCTTAACATCATTGCAATAATTCCTGATACAGGTAATCCTCAATTTACAACAGTTTGATTAATATTATTTGAAGTTATAACAACATTGAAAAATGTGGTTTGTGACTCTTTTTTACACTCACAATAGTTGCAGCTTTCCCATGGTCACATAATCAAAATTCAGATGCCTGGCAAATGATTCATATTTATGATGGGTGGAGTGTTCCAGGATCATGTGATCACCTTTTGTGACCATCTGACAAGCAATGGAGAAGCTAGATTCACTTAAGAATTGCTACTAACTTAATAACTGCAGTGATTCAATTAACAACTGTGGGAAAAAAAGTGATAAAATGAGGCAAAACTCACTTAACAACAATTTTGTATGGCAACAGAAATTTTGGACTCAATTGTAGTCATAAGTCGGGGGTTATCTGCACATATATACATAAACATATTAATAATCAAGGAAATAGCCTTGCCTTACTCCTTGTCTGATGTTGAAACATTTATTCAGCCTTTCATTTACTCTGATCCATGCTTTAATTCCACTATATACTGTTCTTACATCATTCAGCAATCAGCTTCAAATAAATGTTTTATTTTGAACCTATTCATTTTATCTTATGCTCTCTGAATATAGAAATTACAATCAACTTACTTTCTCTCATTCATATATGTTTGAATGAGTTGTTGAAGAGCAAAAATCTGGTTGATATCCTGCCTGGCCTAAAGCCAGATGGCAAAAAAATGTTTTGGTTGTTGTTCATTTCTCAATACCATTGAAGTAGAATTTTACCAAATACAGCACTTTTCCAGGTAGTTTCTTGTAGATTGTGTTTCTTTGTTTTTTTCTTATTTCTTATCTGTCTTTACATAAGGGAAGAATAACAGTATTCTTGCAATTGTCAGACTCAGGTGTAAATTGAAATAATAAGCATGCATGGCTGAAGTCATTGCAAATAACCTTTGCATACTTGGTGTGTTGTGAGGTTTTTTTGTGGGGGGGGNTGAGGTTTTTTTGTGGGGGGTGGGTGGGGGGGTGGGAGTGTCTTTTTAAATTTATATTGCTCTGATTTCATCTGCAAATTCTAACTGGTCAGTTATTGCAATGCATTTAGCTGGAACTGAATTACTTACATCTCGAATAACCAAAAAAAGCAGTTGGAGTGGTTGACCATAAAGCTCAAACCCAGATCTCCATAAATATCTATGGAGATTCTCAGTCATCCAAGACATGGTTGTCCCAAAAGTGCTTTTTCAAGAAGCAACTGGCCTTTCTGGTTTTTCTTTGAAGACATTGCACTTCTCATCCAAGAAGCTTCTTCAGCTCTGAAGAAACATCCTAAAAGAAAAATCAGAAAGCCCAGTTGCCTCTTGAAAAAGCATATTTGGGACAATCTCCATAAAACTCTTTGGCAAAGAGGAACTTCTAGCTGAATTGTTTGGGTAACTGTAGACTTCCCATTAGTTCAGTTTGATTCTTAGTGACTACAGAAACACATTTTTTTGCAAAGATTTTTCAAAGATCGTTTCCCCTCCAAGTTTTTACCAAGTGTAATCCTGTTTAGTTTTTCAAATTTCCCCAAATAGATGATGTTATTGTGATAAATGTGATAAAACTATTTGACCCATTTCAGTCTCAGGTCCTACTAAGGTTTTTGAAAGATTTACTAGCAACTAGCGCCTAGTCTGCTTGGAAACAAGATGGAGTTTACATTTGCAAAAATACATGAGGTTCAAAGAGATTCATAAATAAAATAAAGTCATATAGCATTGAAATGGCTATTTAAAAACAACAACCAAGCATTTCATAAAATGCAAACAAGGGAACAACAATAAAAACCAGACGATTAGACTGAACCAGCCTATCCATTCGGTATTCATCTTGTGTCATTCAGATGTTCTTAAACATATTATTTGAATGCAAATGTTGGTAATCAATCTTTTCATGAATATTTCTCTGTTGTCCTTTGATTATGTTGAACTACTTTTCCCCAAATCCTGGGCATCAAGGAGAGCTCCAGGTTGGACAAGGGTGTTTCAAAGACTATGTTTTCTTTTTCCAGCAAGAGATACTAATCAGAGAATAACAGATCAATGGCTCTGTGCTCAGTGGGGATTTCTGGATTGTGTTTCAAGACAGAAAAGTCATTGAATGAAAAATCATTGTGTGTGTTTTTTTCCCTCAACCTCAAGAGATATGAATCACGCATACTATTGCTGGTGCAGATGCCTTTACTCTGCTTTAAATTCTTCTGCTACTTTTCATCATTTATCAACCACACTGTATTCCTTCTATCAATTGAATAGATTAACAGCATAAGCCTATGATTACTCAAATCAGAAGCACTTCCCATTGATTCAGGAAGTTGCTCTCAAAAGGTATGTTAAAAATTGAAGCCTAAATTTTATATGATTACTAAAATAGCTTGAAGGAAAGCTCAATCTATAAACCTCATCTGCCCACACATCCTTGATCTCTCTTCACTAAAAGGAACTTCAGGAGCTGAAGGTTAATATTCAGGGTCAAAAGTCGCTAGGAAATAATTTTCCCATCATCACTGAACAACTATTACTTCTTTTGCCATAGTTGAATTGTGTCAGTGAAAGTGTTGTCTGGCATATGGGAAAAAGATAAAGGAAGTTCATTAATCTAAAACAGAATAGGATTCCTTTATATTGCTGTCATCGAGAAACAATGACAAATGCTAATTTGCAATATTATAGAATCAGGAATTAGAAATTAAATATAATATAGAATAGAATGACAGAGTTGGGAAGGACTATATCATTTATGAATATATCATTGTTAGGTGGAAAGAAATTAAATATATCATTGTTAGGTGGAAAATCAAACCACTAATTGTTTGAAAATGCATATACCTAGAACTGGTACATTGCTTTGGACTCTAACTTAGTCTTAAAAAAAAAAACAGAATTAGATTATACATGGAATAAGTATGGGAAGAATGATTTTTCTCCATCCAAGTCACACTCATTAGAATGTTAAAACAACTGGAGATTAATTGAGTACTTCATTCAGTACTTTATTGATTTGATTTCCCATTATAAATGCGATAGTCACAAAAAGGGGTCTTTAGACTCTAAAGCAGGGGCGTCATTGAGGGCTGCATCAGGGTTGTGTTTGACCTTGGAGGGCTGGAGTGGGAGTGACCAGCTTGACATCACTTATGTTGAGACACTTGTGGTGGCCTGAGTGCTCTGCCAGTGAAAATGGGCTCCCAAGCTCCATTTTTGTCCACAACGACCTCCCTGAGCCCAGGTCCCCTGCATGCAGCCTCCCAAGCTCTATTTTTGCTGGTAGAGAGCTGCAGGAGGTCGTCATGGCTGAAAACAGCCTGGAAGGGTCTGTTTTGCTGGCAGAGACACTGCAGACCGGTCCTTTCCTGTTTCCAAAGTGGCCCTGTGGACCAGATCTAAGCATCCCATGGGCCGAATATGGCCCATGAGCCTTGAGTTTGACAACCCTGCTGTAGAGAGCTTGTGAACAGTTCATTTCACAAAGTACAAATACATGCTATAGCTGTTTGATATGTCCTGGGAGCAAAGTGAGAATAAACTAAATTGCCTAAGTTGTTTAGGTGTAATAATAATGCAATGCTATACCCAATGGATATTCTTAGAAGTCCCATCTATTGTGATTATTTGATACTTCTATTTTTTTAAACTGATCAATATCTTAATTCAGAAAGACTCAGCTATCAAATACTTGTCTGCTGGGAGTAGTTTATTTAAAAAAAAAGTGCCTATATTTTCCTTGCTGACGAACTGGATAATAATTATTATTATTTATTGAATTTATATTGCCATCTGTTCACCCATGGTGACTCAAGATGGCTTACAGAATGTAAAACCATATTTAAAGAAAAATAATAAAAAATAAAACAACTAATAAAAAGAATAAAATAAATTAATAAAGTACAATAGAACAAAATCTGGAATGAATGAATGAATGAATCAAATGATTAATACTTTCCAAAACACTTGCTTTTTCACTTTTCTTTTCTTTTTTTTCAAATTTTCTTGGCAAGGAAGCACATCTTAACTGTTGCTCATTCGTGCTGTAACCTCTTCATTCCCTTAATATTTCTTTGGCAACAGCTGCTTTTCATGCAACAAAATAAGTGGCTGCTTTCTTTTCATGGCACGTGAAAGAATAGAACTTTGGAATTGAAGCATCTGTCTACTAATTCATAAGAAAGCAGCTGCCTCAGTGATGCTTTTCTGTGGAAAATCTGTGTGGTATAAAGAATTATTCTTATAATAATACCGAATCTTACTGAATTAGGCCCATTGTATTTCATTCTTTCAATGAGAAAACCCGTCTTTCACTAAGTGTCATTTGTCAGAAAACTTTATCATAAAAAGGAACCAATAGCTGCTACATTATGTTATTTCCAATAGTGATGCCAAAAAAGAAGCATTACCTTGTTTCTAATTAGACTTCATAATAAAACTGTGTACAACAACTAGGTAGCCTATTATAGTTGAATCCACAGAGATGCAAAATGAACAATAACATGATGGTTGGGATAAATCTGTGCAGAGATAATGTTTCTTATTTCATTAGCATTTTGTAGATTAAAAACCATTAAAATAGTGGCATATTATAGAAAGCAATGCAACAGTTTCAAAAATGACCTTTTTGGGTGCAGGAAGATATGAATGTAGCACCTTTCTGCAACTTTTTAAAGCAGTTATGTCTTTTCCTTGAATGGCAATTTTCCCCCAGGTTACTGTGCTAAGATTCAGGACAACTTACTGCCACCAGCTCACTGCCACCTGTACACCGCTGCCAAGTTGCCTCTGCCAACTCACATTGGCATCTTTGGCCCAGAGTTCAGTGACAATGGCAGAAGCAGCAGTAGTGGTGTGTGTGAAAATGGAAAGCCTCCAGCCCCTGCTGTTGTTCTGCACTCTGTCCATCTGCTTGCTCTCCTGTCCACCTGGCTCTCCTTCTGGCCTCTCATAGTGAGTTGTCCCTGCAATTAGTTGCCCCAGGGGTGGGATTCAAAAATCCCAGTAACCAATTTACTGTCTGGTTGTTGGGTGGACACGGCCATGGTGGATGTGCCCTACTGGAACTTCTGGGAGGAGTGTTTTTTGCCTTCCAAGAGTCCAAAGGCATCTCCTGGGTCTCTGGGAAGGCAAAAACGGCCTCCCCTGGGCTCTGGAAGCCCTCCAAAAGCTGGAAACGGGCCCATTTCCAGATTTCCAGAAAGCCATTTTTTCCCTCTCACAGAGGAGCCTCCACGTGGACCTGCACTTACCTGCATCAAAAATTGGCCATGTGGTGATTCCTGGGAGGGGCAAGGTGGGGTGGGCAGAGCCAGCCAGTTAGTTGAAATACCAGTTCAGCAAACCAGATGAAAACTTAACATCTTGTTCACCTGAACCTGTCCAAACTGGTAGAATCCCACTCCTGAGTTGCCCATGTGGATTTGTTCTGTGGCAACTTGGCAGCAATGAATTGACAGAGGTGACTTAGAGGTGATGAGCTGGCTATGCTTTACCTGCCAGGGCATGCTAGGCGAACAATTTACCTGGAGGCTCTGTTTTAGCTAAAGTTTCAGACAACAGATTCTCATTTGAATTGCTACAGATAAGGACAAAGTGCATCTAGAAAAGAGAGGATGACCTACAATAAAGTTCCAACAAATTTGGATCAAATGATTTAAAAATCAGCAGAATATACAACGAAAACAGGCATCAATCAACCAGGTGCTCAGCACTTGAGCACAAAAACCTTGAAGGCTAAGGAGAGTGAATCTTCCCACTTTAACTGGCAAATCTAATAACTGCAAGGTCAGTTTTATGAGCTTGAACTTTTAAGTTTGTTGCATCCAGAAAGTAGTCAGCCATATATAGATGCCTGGAAATTTAAACACCTTTTCTTGCTTTTGATTTTCCATATCGGTCGACACATCGTTTGGTGAAGAGCAACACTTCCATTTGAATAATTTATTTCCAGCCCTTGAGTTTGGTGATGTTCAGCCAACTTAGTGACCTTTGGATTTGAATTAGCTACTTTCCTGAGATATTCAATTAATCCCTGATTCAATCCCTCACCTGCCACGGAATGACCCTCTTCCTACCTGGTTGTATGTTGCCATTAGCAAGACTCTTAAACTATTTTCTCAACTAAAAAATGGCAAAGCTGCCAGTAGTTTTCAGACTGTTGAAATTTAATGTGGAACAGTCACCCTTCTTTTATCCTCTCTATTTATTCATATTTACCAATCTATTTGCATCTTCAATGTATGGATATGAATAAAGGTAAAGGTTTCCCTGCCCAGTCTTGTCCTACTCTAGAGGACAGTGCTCATCTCTATTTCTTAGCTGAGGGAGCCAACATTATCTGAAGACACTTCTGGCCTGTATACATCAAGGTGTACTGGCCTGTATACATCAAGGTGGACAAAACTCTGTAAACTTACCACCAAAATGGTACCTATTTACTCACATTTGCATACCCAATAACTTTTTTAAAAGATAAGGGCAACTCTAATCCAGACCGTTATTTAGTGATTTGCCTAGTCAACTGTCTGGACAAGTCCTTACAGTTTTCTTGACAAGATTTGGGAAGGGGATTTGCCTTTGCTTTCTTCCTAGAGCTAACAAAAAGTGATTGGCCCCAAATCAATCAACTGGATTATGTCTAAAGTAGGACTAGAATTCAGTCTCCCAGGTTCTAGTCTGGTACCTTAACCTCTGCATCAAACTGGCTCTCAAAATATATACTGGGCAATTCTAAATAAAACTAATGGATATGATAACTCAGTAATTTAACAGAATATTTTCTTTCTACCTTCTTCATGGTAAATAAGAATATTAGTTTGAAAGGTCCCATGAATATAAAGCCATGACACAACAATTACATAATATAATGTGCCACTAGTATATTCAGAATTAGAGAAAATTAAATGCTACTTGTCAGCTGTATGAGTCTGTTCATTTCGACACTATATAAATTCAATGAACACATTTACACAAAACCAATGGATTGGTACAGTAATACTGATGAATGTTTGAAATGAAAAACATGGAGAAATGGAAGATTCAGGAATTATTGGAAGATTTGGATCTGGGAAACATAATGATGCAGAAAATCAGTTGATGAAATTTTGTGAAGAGACCACTTTGTTTATTGCTAACAGAGGGTTTAAGCAATATTAATGGAGAATCTATATCTTGGACATCACCGGATAAACAATATTGAAATTCAATTGACTACATAATAGGAAATGGAAGACAGATAAGTACAAGCTAGTCATCCAGGGCATAACCAAGTTCAGATTGTCAAACAGCCCATGAATTATTGATGTCAAGTCTGTGAGAATCAAAAGAAGTAAGGTGTACCAGAAAGATTTGACTAGAAATATATACACACAAAACAAAAGATCAATGAAAAGAACAAATTCAGTCCAGTTATGCAAAAAAGATTCTGAGGCTTTATGGGAGAAGATAAAAGGTATTTCAAAAAGTGAAACAAAAAAGGTATTTCAAAAACTGAAACAAAAACAGGAAAAAAAATCCAAAATTCAAAGAGTAAAATATCTAGGTGACTTTCAGAGCAAGTCATAAGATATAAAAGGATTACAGAATTACAAAGTTATTTGTAAAGAGAGAATACAATACATTCAGGAAACTAACCTCACTAGAAATTGAGGACAACAGGAAAGCATCAGGAACAGAATGGTTTAAAGAGATACCCATAAGTCAACAAATATGGGAAGAGATTGAAAGGCTCAATTATTTGAAAAGATTGCTGTACTGTATATATTTTTCTCAAAAAAACAAATATGGAAAGAGACTGGGAGGCTCAATTATTGGAAAAGATTGCTGTATTGTATATAATTTTCTCAAAGAAGGAAGACACAGGTGTATTGTATTGCAATGTACTGAATATAAGGCAAGTACATTTTACTTACAAAGAATAATCATTTTTAAGAGAAAAGAATGCCAAATGAACATATAAGTTTAAGACATAGATCCAGGACATGAGATTAGATAGCTAAAATATAATGAACAGCATTAAAGTATAAATGTAAGATGGAGATTTACTGCAGCTTTATTGATCATAGCAAGATCCAGCCATTAAAATTAATAGATATGCCAGAATACCTGATTATTCTTCATAAATTTACCCCACTTTAAAAGTTTATTCTGTTCACTGTCATTCTAGTTCATCTTTTTATGATCCATAAAAAAACCTGATTTTATATAAATTAGTATTTAGCACATCCGTTCAGAAACCTTCTATCATCTCACTATATATGTTCTTCTACCTCTGGGCTATTGTTGACTAACAGAATTATATTTTTATCGCAGACTATTCAGGTCACAATTCTCCCTGGCATGACCAGTTTAATCAGACAGATTTCTCTCAGTGCTGAAATGTAGAATTATGCAGTGTAAATTGCATTTTGTTCTGATAACTTAACCATTCAAGGGAGATGTTTAAATTGTTACACAAACAAAAGGGAAAAAAGAAAAAAAAAGAGCAAAATGCTAAAAGAAGGCATTGCTTTAAGACAACATAGAGCATTTTAAAAATGTGTTTGAATAATCTGGTGATTGCACAGTTGAATTAGTTTTTTCTTTTGATCTCTGATCTTTCTCTTAGCTGTTAGAGGTTGTCTTGTGTGAAGACTTTGCACCTGTACTGATAAGATCAACCTTTTAATGTGAGAGCATAGCAGAATTCCTAATAAGCTGTTCGGCTCCCTGAACGTATTATGGGAGCAACAGTCATTGAAACCTCAATGTCTATGCAAAGACAGATGATTACAAAACACTAAAACTGCACAGAAGCGCATGTTTATGTAGGAATTATATGAACATGATAAACATGCGGAAAATATTAATGTTTCTATGGTCTAGAGAGAATATTTCTAAGAATAATTTTGCAGGAGCAACCATTTCCCCTCTTCACGCCATTTCTTAAAACAGAGATAATATTTCATCTTTGTAAAAATATATTGAGTTTCGGTCTGGGACATGCTGTCAGCATTATTGACAGCAATTTATTGCAAAGCCATATTCTAAGAGTGCTCCTTTATCAAATGAATATAATCACCAATATGGCATTTCAATTTTTTGTTTTTGTCCAATTGTTTGCCACTCACAACCACTTGTTCATAATGAAAGCAAATGGATCAAGCCAGATCTGTTTGGTTTCTGCAAACCACAAGGTATTTTTGTTTTAGATTAGCTTTTAATCTAGCACATTATAATCACATGGAGGCATATCAAACATTTGGAAAATCCCCTTATAAAAATAATATTTCTTACAAATAGGATAATATAATGGTAGATATTTTACAGGCAAAACACCAGCACAGATATGATCATGTGATTAACCTTATCACTTGCTTTTTTCTACCTTGAATGAACATATATTGATTAATTAGCTTAATTAAGCAATATATTGAATGAACTGTGCTTGAATGAACATATATTGCTTAATTAGCTTAAATATGAAATTTACATATATATGACCACTTTTGTCCACCCATCATGATTTATGCAAAGATTTGTTTCCCACAATCAGAAAACAAATAAATTATAATTTCCTGTAACTTCAGAATAAGAAACTTGTAACTATCTATTTTTGACTGAGATAGAACATTAAAAAAAAAAATTAGGCTCCCAGTTTTCCAAAACATAGGTAAAATTTTGATTAAAGCAGCTTCTAGATTAATTCTGATATATCAGAACACATAATCATAGATTATATTATCCTGTTTTCTGAAAAAATCCATGCCAGATTTTTTTTACATCTATAATATTCAGTAGATTATTTTTTATATATAACTCCCTAACAATACAGCATAAAGTATGCAGCTAAAGGCTTCAATTCTTCCTATACCGCCCCTTTTCCCTGGCCAACTTCTTGGGAGGTAAACCAGAATCTATATTTATTTCAAAAAGGAAGAGGTGAACCATAAATATTTAAACTTTTAAAAGTTTTTAATATCCAAAATATAAATATTTAGATCTGCAGGAGAAAGATGTCATTTTGTTAAAAAGAACAATGCTTACGAAATTAAAAATAAAGAGCAGATCACAAAGTGACTGGCTAGATTATTTTACTGTTTTCTATAAAAACTGAAGCAAAATAACCCTTTGCTTTAGCTCAAGCTTCTTAGGGGTTAGGGGGTCCCAATATTTTTTTAAAGTTTTGAGGAAAAATGCAAATTCCTGTTTATTAGGCAGCCTTTCCCCCCAGCAACCATCATGTTCTACGTTTTATTTTAAAAGCCAAACTATTTTAATATCATAAGCAAAAGTAGGAGATGGTGAGATCTGTACATGACATCTCCACCTCTTTAGAATGTGCAATATTTGTCCCACTGTAGGCTGGTAAACTGAGCCTCCATGTTTGCTGTGCTGTCATAAAAATGCATCAGTATCAAATTTAGCAATTCCTTGGACTCATTTAGAAACTGATTGTTGAGAAAATGCTAGGTTTTATTTCATATAAAAATACAGGTGCTCATAATCACAATTGAACCCAACATTTCCATTGCTAAGCAGGATAGTTGTTAAGTGACTCTTGCCCTATTTTATGACCTTTCTTGCCACAGTTGTTAAGTGACTCACTGCGGTTGTTAAATGAATCATTGACTTGCTTGTCAGAAGGTGATCAGGTGCTCCTGGGACATTGCAACCATCATAAATACATGCCAGTTACCAAATGTCCAAATTTTGATCATGTGACTAGGGAATGCAGCAATGATCATAGGTGCAAAAAATGTTCACGTCGCTTTTTCAGTGCCATTGTAATTTCAAATGGTCACTAAAAGAATGGTTATAAGTCAAGGACTACCTTTACTTACATGCTGTAGAAACTTAACTTGGGTTTGGAGTGTGTTTTTCTTGAAGGAGAAGATCGCATTATTGTAGGAAAGCAAATTGTCCTTCCTCTGATATTGTAAAATGGGAGCTCTTTGATGAACTGTTCTCATAGCATCTTTTTTTTTTACAGTTTCATATTTTTCAAGAGAAAATGAACAAGCAAAAAAAGAAAGCAATATTTATTTTAATAATGAAGTATTTGAGAAATCTTTTTGCATATATGTGCCAAAGTGTCCACTATTTTGTTCATTAAAGATGCCATTAAAAAGTAAAGGAATAAAAACTTCTAAAACCAATGTAAAAAATTTTTAGATTCTACTACATCTGGCAAACATTTACAGTGTTCATGTATTTCTAATTTCTAGTGCTCTTGATATGTCCTTGATATGTCCTCTGCATATAGTTAAAATATTCCTTTTGTGTCATGACATTTCAATCTTTTTTTTTAATTTGTCTGTTTTAACATTTATTGTAAGAAATTGTATATATGTCTATAAAACATTTTATACCAATTTTCTCTTAAGTTATAACTTGGGGTAAATTTGATATTTCATCCTTACCATTGTAATACAGTGACTGTTTCTTTGAGGTTTTCCTCCAGTGTTATCATGCAAATTTTATTTGTTTTGTCTCTGTGTCATATCTATATCAGTTCATATAGATGTTTTAATTGGTGGTGTTGATTTTATACAATAATTTTCTTTTTTTAAAATATCTTTTTAAAATCAGTTTCTGTTCTGTCAATACTTTCTAGTTATATCAACTATACAGGGTCTGGCCTTCACCAAGTAATTCTTGTGTTTTCAGTCTGTTCCTGGAGTCTGAGGGACCATATCTGTATATGGAATTGCATTTTTCTACTATAGTTATTGCCAGCATAAAAATAATTTAAAAGAGAATTTGATGGTGAAATGATTTGATTGATTGTTTTTTATAATGCTCCATATTTTGATGAGTTTTTTAATAATCAGAAAAGGCAAAGATACCCCCCACTGTCTCTTAATATTGATCACTGCCTTAAAAATATTGGCAGAAAATTTTGAGGTGATGAACAAATACCTTGTTTCAGAATCTGTAAAGGGAACATAAGCTTAAATGTTATGCATATGATGTAATACAAACTATCAAAGAACCACACAATGCAATAAGACAGCTGATGAAAACAACTGTGAACTCTCTGGATATAAAATCAATGTTTAAAAAAGAAAAAAAATATTACAAGTCACTTAATGCATGAAGATTTCCTGTGGAAACTAGTCAAAAGAGATCTTGAAAGGTGGAAAAACATAAATATTTCTTAGCTAGGATGTACTGTGACTGGATGTGAGTAAGGTGTTATCCATGATAAACTATTTGTTTCAAATGGTGCCAATTCCAATTCCAGAAAAAAAATTCAAGAATGGCAAAGAACATTAATTCGGTAGAAACAGTACAATAGGGAAAAACAACTAGACTAAAATTCAAAATTTTATTGGACTCAAAAGATTGGGGTGATCTTGTTTTTCCAAACTTCAAAATATAGAGCAAGCTGCCTTTGTGGCTAGCACATGGATAAGATCCTCCAACAGTAAAACATTAATATTGGAAAGAACTGGTCCAGCTAATGGGCTTTACAGATTGTTATAGTACAGGGAGTCAAAAGAAGATTTCCCCCCAAAATCACAGGACCATTATCCTTTCATGACAGAAAAAAATTAATTCTGCTTTTCTGCTCATCAACTCAGTTGTGCTTCCAATGAAAACATTCCTAGGTTTTGTGAGGTATGTGGAATGCTTCATTGCCTTCACTTTGGTGCATCTGTTCTTGTAGCTTGCACCTGAAGCCTGGATGTCACACAGATTTGCTCACTCTGTTACTCTAATCTTGAAGTCTGAGATATGAATTAAACATAAACATGTAGGAGGGTATTTCCAGCTGTGATCCCAGATGATGCATCTAATTAAATGGAAAAGACTTGTCAAGTCACTGTTTTTTTCTTTCATTCTTCTTGAATCTTCATTAATGTTCTTCCCACACCCTTTGCAATTCTGCCTGAATGGAAATCTGCCTTCTATGTTTCTCTGCATAAAAGAAGCAAGTCAATTCACCCTCCCCCCAGCTAAGGATACATTTCAGGGTTTGGTTGTCTTGTGTATAAGTGCATGTGTGAGAGAATATCAAGCAGAATGTGTTTGTGATTCTTTCACAAATTTGTTCTAAATGCATTTGAGTTACCAAAAGAGAAAAGTTGTGCATGACACTTATTACTTTAGTAAAGGAAACACACTTTGTTAAGTGTAAAGAAAACTAACTGTCCAGTGTATATGCTACACCAGTGGTGGGATTCAAATAATTAAACAACAGTTTCTCTTCCCAAATGATTTCTTCCAACAACCAGTTCACCAAACTGCTCAGAAAGTTAACAAATAGACTGAAAAACAGCCTCTATCCCAGGGCAGTTGCTCTTTTGAATTCTGCTGTATAATGCAGTGTTGGTGCGGTGTCGGGGGTTTACGTTCAATGTGTGGACATTGAAGGATGTGTGTTTGTGCTTATTTTCATGGTGATGGTCATGATGTACACTAAATATGGTGTTTGATTTCACTGTACGAGGTGCAATGAATAAACTAAACAAACAACTGGTTCTCCAGAAGTGGTGCGAACTGGTTGAATCCCACCACCGACTACAGCCATTACAAAATATCCTTACTCAAATCAAGATGAAGAAGATTAAATTCAGACATGATGAACAACATAGAATTGGAATGGGGGGGGGGGGAGGTTTCCTAATCCCAAACCTTTGTTTCTTTACTATTCTTTAAACAAACTGTCCTGATAATGAAAATATTCCCATCCTTCCATAAAATTTTTATTATGTTGGAATTCCAGGAGAAAGTGAGATGAATACATTTGAGAAATGCATTTGATATTTCATATATACATATAGAATACTGTTACTGCAGTTGTTAAAAGGTGAATAATGGTGGGGGATTTGAATAAATAGCAGCATGAGATAGGGAGGGACCTCATCAAGGTAAATAGAAAAGGTGAACCTCATCATCACCCTGCACAATCAGATCTTATCCCTGTAGTGCTATCGAAACAACTTTGTATTAGCATGGAATACATGTATTGTCACATACCTAAGGTTTTGAAGGTTATCTTAACCTTGCTCAGCCTTGAGGGGATTTCGCTGAAGCTAAAGCAATGAGTCCTCCATAATGATTTCAGAAAGATTGGAAGATATTTTTCCTATACCGGTACCAATTTAGGTAATTTTTTATCTGACTCATGGAAGAGTTTTTACATTATCAGATTAATGCTCTGCTTTCCATATTACTGGACAGATTTAGTAATACTGCACAAGAGTATTTATGTCTTAGTCCAGTAAGTGAAAGAGAAATAATTTCATATGTGGGTTTTTGTCACCTTTTTACACAGCCTGGTGGGTGATCTAGGATATTATCTCATTAGATGTGAAAGACCACCTTCACGTATATAATTTCTGGAAGTGTTACTAAATTTGGATAGGTTGTCATTGCTCTTGATGTCTTAATTTAGAGATAATCTGTCTGTGCTCAAATTCACTTTATAACATTTTTTCAAAATATGTATCTGTCTAACTTTAGTGTACTTTGTAAATAAGATAATTTAAATAATATTAACTGAAATAACACCTCATTGTTTTAACACAGAGAATATACACAATTGTTTTGAGAAAGTGGATCAAAAACATTAAACAAATTGCCTACAACAGAAAAAGGCCAAATGAATGGAATTAATAAAACAGACTAAATGATGTGTCAAACATTAGAAATGAAACAAATAATATAAATGTTAATGATCAAGGCAAGAACATTCTCACAACAGAATACCCTACACCACCAGACTTGAAATTTTGGGCTTAGACAAGAACTATGCCGCTACAGTTGGACCTAAGTGTAGTACACAAAATTATCTGCTACAATGTCCTACCAGTCAATGACTACTTCAGCTTCAATTGCAACAATACAAGAACACACAAATAGATACAAACTCAATGTAAATTGCTCCAAAATTGATTGCAGAAAGTACAACTTCAGCAACAGAGTAGTCAGTGCCTGAAATGCACTACCTGACTGTTGTTACATCCTCAAACCCCTACTCCTTTAACCTTAAACTATCTACTATTGACCTCAACCCATTCCTAAGAGGTCTGTAAGGGGCATGCATAAGTGCATAATTGTGCCTACTGTCCCTGTCCTATTGTCCTCATTTATTCGTACCTATTTCCTGTATTCATACTCGTGTATTCTTATCATCTTGTAAGTGATTGACAAATCAAATAAATAAAATAAAATAAAATAAAAAAGGAAGCCATAAATGCTGAAAATGTTAAAAAATGACAAGTTATAGGAGTACAATGGAAAAATGTTAAAATATGGACATGCTTTTCTTATGAAGTGGCTGTTTGATTTATTTAACATTCTTGTGTGACAATTATCTCCTACGCAAAAAAAAGCTAGTAAGAATGAATGGAGACTACAGGAGGCTACTAAAATAACTACAGAAAAAATATGTAGCAAGAATAATGGTACTTCAATTTGTATTGTAGACAACATAAAATGTCTCATGGATTTGTGCAAAACCCCAAAAATTTGAAATATATACAATCATTCAAACAATTAAAAACTTTTCTTGTTGGGATTAATGAATAGTCAATTAGAAAAGAGCCATGGAAAATTATTTTGTTATGTTTGCTGCTGCAAACTACTAGATGTGCAAACATTAAAAGAGTCAGAAATACCTACAATGGAGAAATGATTGGTGAAAATGACAGAACAGCCAAAATGGTGAATTTAACTTGTTTGCTTAGAAAAAGATTAACAACTACTTTTATTAGTGACTGGAAAGCCTTATGAACTTTTTATTTTAAAAAGGGGAAAAAGAAATTGTCATTTATGGGTTTGTAGAAATGGCAACTTATGGAAAGAAGGAAATGGTGATCTAAGCTTAGACAGGGTAAAATCTATATCTGTTATCAAGATCAGAAGCTGCTTTTTCATAATGTTTCCTCCCTATTTCTATTTATTATGTTCTTACTGTTCACTATTTTTCTTTATTCTCTTTATTTTCTCTTGTGACTTTTACTTTGTTAAAAATGTCTCTAATAAAAACAATTTGTATAGATTACAGTAAATTGCACCTGGGAAAGGGTGTGACAGAAAACTGATGGAAAGGGCATGAGAGGTGACAATAAACAATATTTTCCAAGTGTGGCTTTATGCATACCAGCTGAAGTGGTTGGATTAGATAGAATGACTGAAGGTCAAATCCATTTTCAATCAAACCTATCACAGAAAGAAGATGAAGAGATAAAGAAAAAGGGGAAGATGGAAAAAAAGTTGAGGTTGTCTAGAGCTGATGAGGCACTTCAAAAGAGACATAAAAAGTGTAAAGAAAAAAAAAGCAATATATGAAGTGGCTGACATAGTTTGTTAAGGATAGAAAGTTATGGTGAGATACAATTTTTGTTTATTCATTCAATTTCTCTAGGCACCCAGAGGTGGTATTCAGCAGGTTCTGACCAGTTCTGCAGAACTGGTAGCGGAAATTTTTAGTAGTTAGGACAACTGGCAAATACCATCTCTGACTGGAGATTTCACAGTATCCTTCCCCACCAAGCAATGCCCACAGAACCGTTGTAAAAAAAAAATGAATCCCACCACTGTAGGCACCCATCTCAGTCAATGATTCTGGGTGGCTTACAGTTCAAAAACTATATTATAATTCAGACACTAATGCATTTTAAAACAATAAACAACAATAAAAATTTCATATAGCAATACAGCCAGGAAATGGGACCCTTGACACATTTAGCTCTTCAGGTTCAGGAACATATACTCAAGTTTTTATGAAAGGCTAACAGAGTTGGAGCCATTCTAATCTCCAATATTTGTAGCTCAGGGTTAAAATGAGGGGTCCTTGGTGCTCCCTAGGCTTGGAGCTGGTAATGTTACCTAGTTTGAGAAATGAAACTTTTCCAAGAAAACAACAAAGCTCAGAGACACCAAGGGCCCATTATTCTAATCTGAAGGGAAGACATTCCATAAAGCAGGGGCACCGCAGAAAAGACAAGAGTGACAGCTGATGCTCCTTAGCTGACAGGATCTACAGCATGCCTATCTGCTAGATCAAGTTGGATGATTGAGAGTCTTAGAAAAAAGGCAATCCCACATACAACTCAGTCTCAAGCCATGTGAGCTTGGATAACTCAGTCCCAAACCACCAATGAATGCTATTTAGATTTAACTATATATATTTTTCCTTATGTCATGTTTTAATTTATTTTCTACACTATAACTATCATGATTTTGTAAATAAGATAATTTAAATATTATTAACTCTGAAAGAACACCATATTGTTTAATTTTGTGATAATGTTACTGAGCACAAAAAGGAATGGCAGGGTTGCATGGATATATTTATGCATGTATCATACAAAGAATATATTACTCCAAATTTCCAAATCTGAAAGTTTAACTTCTACTCATGAAATTTCATATTAAATGAATATTAATATTCGTTATTGGAAATTCATTATTTCATTCAGTATTTCAAAGGTGGAAAATTAAAGAGATGTGAAGATTTTCTTCACACATGGTAGCTATCACATTGCCTTCCATACTTTTAACATGAAACAACAGTGATATAGGCAAGTGGACCAGCTATATACACACACCAAAATGAGATTTTAAAACCCACAATATCTTGTGTTAATGCAAATGACATATTGTCATTACATCATTTGAAATTACTGTAAGAGGTGTTTCATTGAACAATCTATGGAAGTAAATTAATTGGGCAATGAAACCTAACAGTTGCCCAGGTGAGATTGTCAAGCTGTAATGATGCCCTGTGGGCAGAAGACCCAGCTGGGTGCTTCACTTTTCTTCAGAATGGTTATTGTCTTGTGATAAAAATATAATTACCCCCTGTTGGGACATAATGGCTTAATGAGATTTGTCCAGTATCTAATATTAATGCCTTATGGCATTTGTGCACTGCAACACAAAAATAGCTGTCATTTAGTCTTGTGTAAAGAAGCACCAGCTGCACAGGAAAATGTTCTTTTCTGTATTTTTATTTTGCTTATGAATGATTTATGCACTGAAATATACTTCTGCCTTTAGATACACATAAGGAGCAATGTCCAATTGCCCTAATGTAAGTTTTCATCTAGCTTGAGAAGAATGCTTTGAAATAAGTACATTTATTTCCAGTGATATCAAGTTAAGAAAGTGAATGCCAGTTAACTTGATGCCCAAACAAGCCGTTTAAGAAATAGAGCATAATTCTTGGGGGAACCACTAAATATAACTCTTGTTAGAAAACAATAAAGCTGAAACATGCCAAACTTTACTTTCAAGTATTCAAAATGCTTCGATATAAGCTCATTATATCAGAGCACACTTGTGCTTCCTTAGTCTTTTATACATTCTGGATTATAGAAGTATTAGTAGAAGAATGGATACACTCATCAGATAGCAACACCACAAGAATGCAACCTCCATCATTTTTCATCAGTTGCCATACTGGCTATAACTGATAGGGACTGGAGTGCAGCTTTTATAGCATCTTGCTATAAAATCATCTGTCTCTGCTTTGATGCCTCAGTTGCAGTAGGCTTTAGGATAGCCTCCTTTGTGGAAGAACTGAGCCTTGATATTAAAACACTTAAAGTTCTTCTGTTAAGCCTTTCATTTTAGCAGAGACTGAAAGAAAAATATATGCATAGTTAATCTATATGACTTATCCCCTGAGTTAAATCCCAGTTCACAACTTGGCTTTGATGTATTAAACTCCTAGAATAATAATGGTACCTAATAATTATCATGGGGATTCATGAGAACCATACAATGCAAGTTCAATGTGGTACTTTTTTATTTTTGAGATTAATCTACTTTGAAATCCCTTTTCCTCCCTGATTCTGTTGGATAAATTTATATCTTCATAGATAAGTGGTATAAAGCCATATTTAAATTTGTTCACTTTATTATTCAACATGCCCACATATAAATTGGTGGTGTAATCATATCTGGAATACTGTGTGCAGTTCTGGTTCAACCCCTCAAAAGGAATACAAAGGGGGTCAGAGGGGGTCAGTTAAGATAATCTAAGTGCTGGAGCAGATTTTCTACAAAAATTGATACATTTGGACCTTTTTGGAGAATGGAGACAGATAAAAAGGGACATGATTAAGGTGTACTCAAATTATGCACGATATATCTAAAATAGATAAGTGCACATTGAAGATCACTCAATGAAACTGAATCCTGGAAGAATCAGGACAGACAATTTTTTTCTTTAAGACCAATGCATGGTTCATCTTTGGAATAATTCCCAGGCTTTGACACTTTAAAAAAGAGTTGGGCCAATTTATATAAATCCTGGGACCAATGACTATTAGTTTTGATGACACCATAACTGCCTTTGAAACAGTGGTGGGATTCAATTTTTTTTACTACCTGTTCTGTGAGCGTGGCTTATTTAGTGGGTGTGGCTTTGTGGTCATGTGACTGAGTGGGTGTGGCCAACTTAATGTCATGTCGAGGGCTGCCTCACCTGGCCTCTCCCTTTCCAGCCATTCCTTGTCACACCCAGCCTCAACTAAATGTTATTCACCTTTTTTTTGACTTTATTATCTACATACTATAGATGCATTTTCCTGGACCACTGACAGGAGAAAATGGCTCACATGCTTTGCCCAAGAGTGTGATAGGTAACAGGCTTTTAAGGGGCTGCCAGAAAGAAAGGGGGGGGGGGG
>BHFT01035221.1:0-46106 GCA_004320025.1 Laticauda laticaudata | reverse complement strand
TGTATGTGTATATATATATATGTGTGTGTGTGTGTATATAAAAACATATATATATATATATATATATGATGCACGTTGAATTGACTTTGAGCCCAGCCAGAGAGAGGAAGATTGGTGGTGGTGGCGGCTGTGGTTGTTATTCCCATGATGAATTCTTGTGGCTTTTGACTGCTTAAAAGCCCTGTGGCAAATACATATGAGACTTCCCTCCATAAATCTGAAGAACTTGTGATCCGTAGCCAAATACTGATAAAAAAAAATTACATCCCTCGTGTAAAATGACATTCCTTCGTTCTCTTTCCTCCTGCCTCTCCGTTCCCATTAACGGGCCTTTAGCCCCAATTCAGACTGAGAAACAGCATCCTTATTTGCTATCATGGTTTTATTGTGGCTAGTAGAAACCCATATGCAGAAAACTAAAATCTGGCCGGCAAAGATTCCAGTGGGATTTAAATATATTGATCAGTGTTTCTTAACCTTAACAGTTTTAACATAAGGCTGGCTGGGGAATTCTGGGAGTTGAAGTCTGCCTATCGTGAAGTCTGCCATGGTTGAGAAACACTGTATTTTGATCAGTGGTGGGATTCAATTTTTTTTACTACCGTTTTGTGGGTGTGGCTTGGTGGGCATGGCAGGGGAAGGATACTGTAAAATCTCCATTCCCTCTCCACTCCTGGGGGAAAGTTATTGCAAAATCTCCATTCTCTCCCCACTCCACTAACCTACTTTCCAGCTCAGGAAGGAGAACAGGAGGAGAACATCCTGTGCAGGGCAATCAAAGAAGACCCAGCCGATCAACTGGGACTCGGGAGGTGGAGAATGGATGGGGTTGGCAGGGCCAGTCAGAGGTGGGATTTACCAGTTCTCCGAACTACTCAAATTTTCTGCTACTGGTTCTCCAGAACTGGTCAAAACTGGCTGAATACCACCTCTGATTTTGATGCTTCCAATGCATTTTCCTTTCCATGAGTAAAAAAAGGGAATAAAACCATTCAGGATATTTTAGCTTTTTGGAAGAGCGTTGTTTATTCTTTACAAGCTGTTTTCCACTGATGCCACTGATCTCTTCCTTTTTCTGCAGCATATCGCCCAGCAGCTCCAGAACCTCCTGCAGTGGCTGATGGGCGCACCAGCCGGTCTAAAAATGAACAGAGATTTGGATCAGGTGCTGGGCCGCTTTTTCCTTTACCACATCCACCTCTGGCTTAGTAAGTGCCCTTCTCTTCCTTTGTCTGTGACATGTGGCAAACTCCTTTGTACCATTTGAGGAAAACCAGATGATGCCATCTGATAGTTTACACTACAAATCCTATCATCCTTGACTTTGATGGCTCGCAGGCCCCAGGCCAGAGAAAACAAGAACATCTGAATGTATTGTTGAAAGTTGAATCAACTGTGTTCTGGAACTGGGGAACTAAGATTTAAGAATAGGACATGGCACCTTAGAGCTGTATGTGTCATTCTTGTCGAGGTTTTTATGCACCTCTCTCTGATACCCAACAAGCACATAAATAATTATAAATTTATAGATTTATAAATTACCCATTACCTATCTCCTTCAACTTACGACAATAACCTTGCTGCTTGCATCTTTACAATCTATATTGTTTTAGTTTTCTCGTAGGATTTTGATTGCTTATTTAGTATCCTATGGCTATCACTAAGTATTGTATCTTATGATTCTTGATGAATATATTTTATGTACATTGAGAGCTTATGCACCGAAGACAATTTCTTGTGTGTCCAATCACACTTGGCCAATAAAGAATTATATTCTGTTCAGTTCAGTTCAGTTCTGTTCTATTCCTATTTTGTTCTGTTCTGTTCTATTCTATTCTATTCTATTCTATTCTATTCTATTCCATTCTATTTTATTCTATTCCATCTTTTGTTCTACTCTACCCTATTCTTTTTTCTTTTCTTTTCTTATAGAGGTCATGCTTGTTTGTTCTTTGGCCTGTTAGTGAGATACAAAGACGTTGTCATTTTAGGCTCTGATTTATTTATTCTTGTCATTGTTCAGTAATTCCCAACTTTTGATGACCTGATGGCCATTGTTTCATCACGATTGCATTGACTGTTCCTTTAGAGTGTTATAGACTCAGACTTGGGTCATCAGTGATGGTATCTAACCATCTTTTCTTTCAGTCTCTTTTTTCTATTAGATTTTTCTAAGCATTGGGAATCTTCACCATTGACTCTTACCTTGGCATGATGCACCCAAAATTACGAAGTTTTCATTTCACGTCTAGGCCTTGCAGTTGTTATAGCAACTGAACAAAGCAGAGTTGAATTCAGATATCAGATTTCATTTGTTTCTCAACAAGCTATAATCTTTATGGTTATCACTTCCACTATTGTTTTGTGAGAGATTTGATCTTTATCTTGGTGGAGATAGAAAGTTTCAGGGCTATTTGCAGGAATGGTTGCAGATTTGTCTAGTCTAATGAAAAAAAGAACTAGGGGTGACATGATAGCATCGTTCCAGTATTTGAGGGATTGTTAGCAAAGAAGAGAGTGGTCAACCTATTTTCCAAAGTACCTGAAGGCAAGACAAGAAGCAATGAATGGAAATCGATCAAAGAGAGATCCAACCTAGAACTAAGGATAAATTTCCTGACATTGAGAACAATTAGCCAGTAGAAGAGCCTGCCTTCAGATGTTGTGAATGCTTCAATATATAAGTTTTTAAAAAGAGGCTGGACAGCTACTTGTCTGGAATGGTAGAGGATCTCCTGCTTGAGGAGGTGGTTGGACTAGAAGACCTCCAAGGTCCCTTCCAATTCTGTTTTATGATTTGTGATAAACTCTCATTGAAGAGAGATGGTTGCTCTTTTTAAGTGCTGCTATTCCCTTGTTCAGGCTACATCCATCTGATGTCTCCATTCATTGAGAAGATCTTGTGGTACGTTGGCTTGTCAGCCTGCCTTGGCTTGACTGTGGCCCTTTCCATCCTCTCGGACATCATTGCACTCCTGACATTCCACATCTACTGTTTCTATGTCTATGGAGCCAGGTGGGTATGCTAGGTTCACTTGGTTACTAGGCAAACAATTAATCAATGGTACAACTTGCTTCCAGAAGTTGTGGGTGCTCCATCACTGGAGGTTTTTAACAAGAGGCTGGACAACCATTTGTCTGAAATGCTATAGGATCTCCTGCTTGTGTTCAGGGGTTGGACTAGAAGACCTTCAAGGTCCCTTCTGTTATTCTGTTAAAGAAGTTCTCCTCATCTTCTATTAAACGGGGGTGGAATTGTGTTTTGTAACTGGACAAAAACAGGACATTGGCCTGCGTAAAAATCTTCCCAGGCTCATCCATTAAGGTTTCTCAGACCAGGAAAACTCTTTCTGCTCCTTCTCTCCTGTGCCTTAATTCAATAGAATTAAGAATTCTATTAATATTCTATTAAGAATAGAGTGAAGAAGAGACAATCATTTGTTTGAAATGGTATAAGGTTTGGTACTTGTGCAGGTGTTTGGACTCCAAAGTCCCCTCCAACTCTGTTATTGTGTTATTAATAGTTTCAGTTTGATGAAACTACTTAACTTCCCATCTGGAAAATTGTATTTTGGATGCAAATGTTAGAGAAACCAAAACCTGGATTCTTTCAAAAAATACGTTCCTGGGATGATAGCCCAAAAGTAAAACAAACCTCCAGAGAAGAAATCATAAGAGATGAGAAAAACAATTTCTTATTGTGGGAAGCAAGTCAGAAAGAAATTGAGGGAGATAGGCAGGCAGATATGGAATTTGGAGGATAGTACAGATTAAAGATAGCATCTTTAACTTACAGCTAAATCCAAAGCAAACAGACAAATGAAACCAGATACAGATGATATATTTCCTACACATGCCTCCTAAAAGACTTGAAAATATCCCAAACATTGAGTGCCTCCAGCAGGCTTCTGCTTACCAAAAATACAAAAACTCCAATATTAGTGTCGGAAGCAAAGAAACAAGCTAAGAGTAGCCAGTGCATTCCATTCCCGATCCCTCCATTAAGCAAGCCTGCTTTATGGATTGATTTCCATTTGAAAAGGCATTTTCTTTTTAAGTGGCCAAAACCAAAATTAAAAAAACAACAACAACCCTCTGTCTTTGGGAAAGCATATAGGAAGTCATGGGAAGCACATCCTTAGGCCACTTTTACATGTGGGAATTTCTCGCACGGCAGTCGGTTCTCAGGCGATACTTTTCCCCATTGCCCTGACCTCAGGATCTCACGTTACCCTTGCTGAGCCCAGCAACCAACCCACACAATTTTCCATACAGATGTGCAAGAAAGGTTATTGCTGTTCTATTCAGAGTGTGGCTGGGTCTCATAGCCAAAGATTTATTTTATTTTATTTATTTTATTTATTGATTTGATTTGTCAATCTATTACAAGATAATAGGTATAAGTGTAAACATGAGTAAGAATACAGGAAATAGGTATGAATAAATGGGGACAATAGGACAGGGACAGGAGGCACGATGGTGCACTTATGCACGCCCCTTACAGACCTCTTAGGAAAGGGGTGAAGTCGATAGTGGTTAGTTTGAGGTTAAAGGAGTGGGGGTTTGAGGATGTAATAACACAGTCAGGTAGTGCATTCCAGGCATTGACCACTCTGTTGCTGAAGTCGTACTTTCTGCAATCGAGTTTGGAGTGGTTTATCTTGAGTTTGTATCTGTTGTGTGCTCTTGTATTGTTGTGGTTGAAGCTGAAGTAGTCATTGACTGGTAGGACATTGTAGCAGATGAGTTTGTGTGCTACGCTTAAGTCTAACCGTAGGCAGCGTAGTTCAAGGTTGTCTAAACCTAGAATCTCAGGCCTGGTGATATAGGGTATTCTGTTGCGAGCAGAGGAGTGTAGTACTCTTCTGGTGAAATACTTCATGTTCTTTCACAAGTGCTGGCCCACCTAGGCAACTCTTATAGGGGCGAGCAATCCTAACCTTGATCATCTATGATGATCAAGCACCTATGCCACCTATGTGGCAGCATCCAGAGCGTAACCTAAACTTTGCAGCCAACATCTGGGCACCAAAACAGAGTACAAGTAATCCTTATTTGTTGGCCATTTGAAGTTATGACAATGTGGTGGACATGTGTAGAAGCTAGAAAATACTGGACAAAAATACATACATGGTCGGAAAAGATGATACAGCAACATATTGACTTAAAACCTGAAATATTTCTTTTATTATTTATACCTGAAAATTATAGTAAAAAGAATGTATATTTAAATATCCCTGTACTGACTGCAGCTAGAATTGTATTTGCACAAAATTGGAAAAGTGAAGAGATTCAGAATGAAGAAAATGTGATGAGAAAAATACAAGACTGTGCAGAAATGAATAGGTGAACATTAGCAATCCAAGAGAAGGAAGAAACGGAATATCATATAATATGAGATTCATTTTATCAATGGTTGGAAAATAAATATGGAAGTTAGAAACTAAAGAAGGCTAGCAAAAAATAGTAAATATGTGGTAAGAATTAAAATAAGATGGGGAATGTTAGAAGAATTAGATATATGATATAGATGAGTGTGATGTAAGAATTAAAGAGTATTAAAGTAAAAGCAATGAATATGTATAAACTATCATGGTTATTGCACAAGATATGTGTCCTCAGACAACACACTGTTCAAATGAAAGATGGAATGTTTGTACAAATAAAATAAAAATAATAATAAGTTATGACAGATCCCTTCCCCCACCCAAAAAAAGATACTTATGTCCCAGTTCTGGAGTTCCTCCTCTGGTCACATGACTGCATTTTGAACACTTGGCAACTGCCTCACCTTTATGGTGTTTGCAGTGATCAGAATAACAGAATTACAGAGTTGGAAGGGACCTTGGAGGTCTTCTAGTCCAACCCCCTGCTCAGGCAGGAGACCCTACACCATCCCAGAAAAATGGTTGTCCAATCTCTTCTTGAAAACCTCCAGCGATGGGGCACCCACAATTTCTGAAGTTCTGCAGACATAGCACTGTGATTATGACTCTTTGCCCGTTTCATGCCCTTCTGGCCAATTTCTGACAAAAAGCATCCATAGGAATAATGCATTCACTTGCTTTATGACTGCTACATTCGTTTTATGACCACTGCAAAACAAAGATGAGATCCAGTTGGTCTTTTAAGTGCCTCGACTTACATCCATCATGACTTATGATAGAAATTCAGTTGTGGTCTTAAGTCAAGGGCTACCTGTAACGCTTTGTGGGAATGTGAAGAAGTTCTCAGCCTAGAGTGGAACTGCTGGCTGAAGGTGAGAAATTGCAGCTTAGAACTCATTTTGAGGAGGAAAACGTTGAGGTCAAACCTTTAGCTCTACATCTGCTGTTTCTCAAGAGAAAGCAAACACTGGCAAGATTCTTGTAAACTTTCATCAACAGTACATACATTCATTTGACCCATTCTGATAGCTGTTCTCGTTCTTTGTCCCTGACACAACCTTTGTTATTTGAATGGATGCCTCTGGAACTGAGGGGTCCATTCAAATAAATTAAATAAAAGAGTAAATAAAAAAGTAAATAAAGTTTACTCTGCTAAACAAATAATCCCCTCAACACTGTCCAACTATTTACAAAGTCTGCACTACTATTACTATTAATCTTTTCATCACTCCTTATCACCCATCCCCTTCCACTTAGTATGGTATGACTGTAACTTTGTCGCTTGTGTCCTTACAATCTCTATTGACTGCTTCTTAGTATGATTTGATTACTTATTGTACCCTGTGACTATTATTAAGTGTTGTACCTTATGATTCTTGACTCTTGACAAATGTATCTTTTCTTTTATGTACATTGAGAGCATTTGCACCAAGACAAATTCCTTGTGTGTCCAATCACACTTGCCCAGTAAAGAATTCTATTTGATTCGATTCGATTCTAATCTTCGATTCGATTCTAATCTTCTATTCTATTCTATATCTTTCTTATTCTATTCTATTCCATTCCATTCCATTCTATTCTTGGATAGAAGTCTGGGGTTTTATTTCATGGCCGTCCTGACCTTCTCTTTTCCTCCTCTGGACCTAGGCTGTATTGCTTCAAGATTTATGGCTTGTCCTCCCTATGGCGCTTGTTCCGAGGGAAGAAATGGAACGTCTTGAGGCAACGGGTAGATTCCTGCTCCTACGACCTAGACCAGGTAAAGGCTCTCTGGGGCACCAGGTAAAGGCTCTCTGGGGGGCACCAGCAGAGCATTAGCCTTGGTGGACGGTCATGGTGCGATCACTAACACACTTCCAGGTACATTGGAGAAAAGGTTTCATTTGGTCTTATTCCCAGCATAAATGAATCTGTTGATGTATCCTGGGGAGAAAATAGCCACAATTATGATCTCTGTTCAGGTAGTCCTCAACTTATAACAGTTCATTTAGCGATCACTCAAAGTTATGACAAAACTGAAAAAAGTGACTTACAACCATTTTTCACACTTAAACTTTTGCAGTATCCTGTGGTCACGTGATCCAAATTTGGACACTTGGCAATGGGTTCGTATTTATGACATTTGCAGTCTCCTGGGGGTCACGTGATCCCCTTTTGCGAACTTCAGGTGAGCAAAGTCAACAGGGAAGCCAGAATCTGGAAACAACTGTGTTTACTAATTGTACAACTGCAGCGAGTCACTTTATCAACTTTGACAAGAAAGGTCGTACGATGGGGCAAAGCTCAGTTAACAAATGTGTCACTTAGCAACAGAAATTGGGAGGGCTCAATTGTGGCTGTAAGTCGAGGTCTACCTGTATGATCTCTGTGCGCGATAGGGAACCATCAAACATCTTAAGCATTGTGAATGTCAGGAACAGCAATAGCACTTAGATTTATATAACTTATATACTTCACAGTGCTTTTATAGTTTATAGAGTCAGCCTCTTGCTCCCCAACAATCTGGGTCCTCATTTTACCCATCTCAGAAGGAGGGAAGGCTGAGTCAAAACCTTCAGCCTGGTGAGAGTTGAACTGCTGGGAGTGGGCAGAATTAGCCTGCAATACTGCATTTTAACCATTGCGCCACCAGAAAGGAGAATGAGAAAGGGAAGAAGGAAGGAAGGAAGGAAGGAAGGAAGGAAGGAAGGAAGGAAGGAAGGAAGGAAGGAAGGAAGGAAGGGAAGGAAAATCGTATTAGCACTTAGACTTCTGTACTGCTTCACAGCCCTCTCTAAGCAGTTTACAGAGTCTTTGCCCCCAACAATCTTGTCCTAATTTGACCCACCTCGGAAGGAGGGAAGGCTGAGTCAAGCCTGAGCCGGTTAGAATTGAACTGCTGAATGAGCTAATTCATGCCCACTCTTTGCCCAATGCAGCCTGTTTATTACCGAGCCCTGAACATCACTGTTTCTCTCCTGGCCCATTTTCAGACAATTATAGCGGAAGGGGGCTTAGTCTTAAGAGACCCCTTGCCGCAGGTGCTCCGTTCTACATAAGTCACAGCCCGGGTGTGATAATGGGCTGGCGGTAGGGAAGGAAGCAATTTGAATCAAAAACACCAAATAATTACAGCCATAGCCAACGGCGTTGCCATAGTTACCTGCTGATTTGTGTTTCTATTAAAAGTTCATGGGCTTTTGGAAGGGAGCTGGGCCCACATGTTTCCAACAGGCTGGTGAGGAGGGTAGAATTTATTTGCAACAAAGTCTTTGTTGTGGTCCGCCAGCGGCCAGCAGAGCTGGCGGCACACTCGAACAGTGAGGAGGTTGGTGAGGAACCTGGGCCAGTCCTGGAATTTGGGGAAGGCTCTGATGAGGGCTCTGCTTCAGAGGCAGAGATGGGGCCAGGGCTGTCTGACAGTTGCCTTCAGAGTCGGAGATCAGTGGGGCAGAAGAATAACTGGAGCCTGTTCTCAATGTGTGCATGCACAGAGCTGCCAGGAGAAGGGAATAGTTAAGCAACAAGGGTCGACTCGGGAGTAAAGCCACAGGTGGACAGTGAATGGCCCCTCCCATAGGGAATAAAGATGAGTAAAATGTTTGCAGGAGACAATTAGTTCCTTTAATGAGTGTGAAGATTTGTTTATGACTCTCAGAGTCTCATTGCCAAGTATTTCCTTGTACAGTGTTGCGCTTGGAAGCTATCGGCCTGGCAACTCTCCAAGCCTGATAAATCTGTGGTTGCAATTCATTCTTGAAAGACTGTTTGCCGGGATTTTGCTAGATGTGAATGAGAGGAATTTACATTAGCCGAATAAAAAGGGGTTTTGTCAGGATGAGGAGTCTGCTTTGTGATTTTGTGAAGCTGAGGTCTGAACAATCTTTGCTTTTTCCACCCCGTGTTAAGATGTCAAGGCAACTTGCCTGCTCAGTCGCAGGGCTCCTGACACCATTAAGTTTCTTGAAAGAAAAGGAGTGAAAGCAAAGTCTTGGAAAGATCTCTGGGCCCCAGGGATCTGTTCTTCTGGCCTCCCTATTGATAAGAGATCATGAGAAGAGCAGGTGGGCGGATGGGATCTGGCCTCCCCCTGCTTTCCTCTCCCATTGCTGCAAACTCTTGCAAGGGGTTTCCGATTGCTCTTCTCTGAGAAATATTCTCCTGACTAAGTGGGGTGGTGTCACCACAATATTACTATCAAGGAAGCTCGGCTCTTTAACTTGTTGTTAAATCTAGATCCTATTAAAACATATCCATGTCAACATTTAGATTAATTAAGAAATATTAAATGTTTTTTTTAAATGTACTTGGATGGGAGCAGCTTTCCATTACCACCGTTCCTAAAATTACTATCTCCTGACAATCTCTGATTGTTTTACTTGTCTTTCTTCTCCAGCTATTCATTGGTACTTTGTTATTCACCATCTTGCTGTTTCTGCTGCCCACAACTGCACTGTATTACTTGGTTTTTACCTTGGTGAGTCTGCCTTTCCTGGAGTTAATGCATGATTGAGAGGGTTTGCGTTCAAAGCAAGTTGGAAGGATTGTTAAAAGCCAGATAATATCAACAAAGTTAAATAGCCAGTTCAGATGACTGACAGAGGCGGGCAGACCTTGAATTCAAAGCCAAAATTATGCTTCATTTGCCATGTGTCTACATCTCCTTTTAGAAATTGCCTCTTTTTCTCGGCTTGTGTGACTTACCCCTGCACCCCAGGAAAAATGGATTTGATTTAAAGACTTGGAGACACATGATTTATGTCCATCATGTGCCCACAAAAGAACCTCTTCTGTTTTTCCAAATTGTTGCACAATGTTATTAGACATCCCCTTGTTTCAAATCTAGTATGCCCAGTAGTCTTGAAGTTGTTTGGCTGCAAACAGATTCCACTCCCTAACTCACTCAGCTTTCCCAAAAACATATATCTGGATGACAGGAGGCAAAATTTAAGGGTGCTAGAGAAAACTCTGGTTAATAGGTAGTGACCTATATTGGCAGTACAGAAGTAGGGCTGAGGAATCTGATCTCCCTTATATTACTTGGACAATCCTGAATACGTTGAGGGCTGGAGTGCCTAAATGTAAAACCAATATGCTTGGTTTTACATTTACATTTTACATTTACACCAATATGCTAAGGTTGCAGGAACTGGGCCTGGCTAGTCTAGGGAAGAGAAGGACCAGGGGAAACATGATAGCAGTGTTCCCATATTTGAGGGGCTGCCACAGAGAGGAGGAAGGGGTCAAGCTATTTTCCAAAGCACCTGAAGGTCAGACAAAGAACAATGGATGGAAACTGAACAAGGAAAGATTCAACCTAGAAATGAGGAGGAATTTTCTGACAATAAGAATGATCAACCCATGGGACAAATTGCCTTCAGAGATTGTGGGAGCTTCATTACTGAAGATCTACAAGGTCTCTTCCAACTCTATTAATCTTAATGCTCAAGGGGTAGCTCTTAGTGGATAGCATCACACTTTATGAATGTGGAGAGATGCAGAGCCTAGCTTGTCTGCTGGTATGTCGGCGACTACCAGAAACATGTACCAGTAATGACTTATTTTTTGGCCAACGGCAAAGCCAAGAAGATAGCGTCATTCTGGCCGTTTAACATTTGATCTAGGCACAGAAGAAGAAGTACAGAACAGATGGAAACATTTATACTATTGCTTGGATGTAGAACCTGCCAGGTGTTGGCCAATGAATGCTACCACCAAGCTCTAACAGAAATAAATCTTTCCTCTTAGCTTCGTCTCCTGGTGGTCCTTGTACAAGGCCTGATCCATCTGCTGGTGGACCTCATCAACTCACTGCCCCTGTATGCCATCATCCTTCGACTCTGCCGAGGCTACAGACTTGCCTGTAAGCGATATAAATCCATATTGTTGCAGTAACAAGTAAACTGTGAGGTTGAACATTCTTCACCAGAGTCCCATTTATGTTGGTCGTACGCACTTAAAATCAGGAACCCGTGGCATACAAATAGGTCAATTGGGCAGAGAATTAAGTTGCTACCGGCTGACAGGTTAAGTCCTATAAATTCCAACTCGCTACGGGTAGTCCTCAACTTATGACCACAATCGAGCCCAACATTTCTGTTGCGAAGCAAGACAGTTGATTTTTTCCTCCTATTACGGCCTTTCATGCCACAGTTGGCCATAGAAATTTGAGACCCGATTGTAGTGGTAATGGGACTACCTATAAGTTGACTTTCACCCAATGATAAGGTAGCACATAATCAACATTTGGAACATAAACTTATCTCAACAAACCTGGTTGTGTTTAAACTTCCTGTGGGAAAGCAAGATTTTTATCTCCATGTTGTTCTCTGTTTTTAACACCCAGATTTGGCCTTTTACAAAATTCCTCCAGCTCATTGTAGTGGTCAGTCAATGAAGCCTGTTCTTTCCTACACCTGCTTTTATTTTGTGTGTTTTCAGCTGGTGTCAAATTCAGAGTTCTGGAGCAGGAAACTGGCATACCTCTTCGACTTCTGATGCAGGTAAATCCTCGTCCTTTTTCTTGGTTTCTTTGGGGAAGGTGCTCATATTGCAACTCTCTCCTACCATCAACACATACTCGTGCTTCATCTACTCTTGCTAATATCCCAGTAATGTGACCCTGGTGGCGTAGTGGTTAAAATGCAGTATTGCAGGCTAACTCTGTCCACTGTCATCAGTTCGATCCTCACTGACTCAAGGTTGACTCAGATTTCATCTTCCCAGGTCAGTAAAATGAGGACCCAGATTGTTGGGGGCAATATGCTGACTCTGTAAACCACTTAGAGACGGCTGCAAAAGCATTATAAAGTGGTATATATGTCTTAAAAGCTACTGCTATTGCTACCCTTCTGAGGTCCAATGGAATAATGGAAGGACTTTGTTCCCATTGAGTCGGGCTGTCACAATTGGACCGTAATCTGCCTGGCCATTACGTGGAAGCAAAGAGCCAGCAATTGTGGGGAATTCTGGGAGCTGGAATCCACACATTACTTAAATTTACCAAGAATGAGAAGCTCAGTTTAATCTCAAGATCCTGTATCAACAGACGGTATAAAGTTTAATTAAACAAGTTGTGTATGTTACTGAAGCCAATACGGATATTTCTCCTCTTACCTGTTTTAACACTGAAGGCATCATCTTAACAAGGATGTCTGCACGGTAGGTGGTCCTGTCAAGTTATACAGATATTTCCTTGAAATACATCCTACCGTGTTTTCTCACCTGAAATCAGCCAGAAAAATAAGCTTACAAAAACATGCATGGGCTTTCCAACCTGACATCTTGGGAAATGAAGCTACTTTGAAATGCTTTAAAATGAAGCAATGTGTGCACAAATGTTTCATTAGCGCAGAGACAATGGGGAGATATTTTATTGGATCCAGTGGCCTTCCGTGAAACTGCACAGAAGCCATTTTCCAGATTTCGGTGCCCCTTTGACCAGCGTGCCAATGGAAAGGTGCTTCTTCGGATAAATTATTAGGTTACACGCCCTGGGAGAGGCAAGAAGGAAGAGGTCTGGCTGCATTAATTTTGGACTGCATTCAATTTGAGTACAGTTCAATTCTCAAATGCTGAGCCAAGCTCATATGGAAGTGGTTGGCTGGATCAAGGCCAGAAAATATAACATATTGTGGGTGCATGGGGGAATAGAACTGCAAATGGAGTAAACGTTTTTTGATTGTGTAGAAATATTAACCTGCTTCATGCGCCACTTCCTCAAAGGAAGCCTCTTTGGGCTGGTTTTAGTAAACTCCTGTCTGTAAAAATGACACTATTATCGGTGACACACATAAGGGTTTCTTCCTTGTGGAGTTGAATACAAGATTTATTTGGGTTACTATTTTTATTTGTGTGTTTGGTATTGTTACGACTTCTTATGTCTTAAGAGTGGGAAGATAAATCATCAAACTGCTAAAGAAATATCTTCCTTTAAAGGCTGGCTTGGGAGCAGATTCCCCCCAAACATGCCCTCTTTATATAGGAAAGGCACAACCACACCCACGCCTCTTGATCAATCTGCACAAGCTCCATTGTGATTTTTGTCATGCTGGCAGTCCTCGACTTACGACTGCAATTCAGCCCAAAGTTGCTGCTGCTGCTGCTAAGTGGAGAATTTTGCCCCATTTTATGATCTTTTCTTGCGGCCGTTGCTTGAGTGGATCCCTGCGGCGGTTCAGTCAGTGACAACAGTTGTTAAGTGAATGCATAACAGCTGTTCAATTAGTGACATGATGAAGTGAATCTGGCTTCCTTATTAACTTTGCTGGTCAGAAAGTCGCAAAAGGGGATCCCATGATTCCTCGAGGGACACTGCAACCATCATAAATGTGAGTCAATTCCCAAATGTCTGAATTTTGATCACGTGACCGCAAAGATGCCACAATGGTTGTAAGTCCCCTTTTTTCCATGCTGTTATAACTTCAAACGGTCACTAAACAGACAGTTGTAAGTCGAGGACTACCTGCACACCGTTTGCCTTGCTCCCAATTTACTCACTCTGAATGTCTTTTCCTACATCCTCAACCTGCCAGATCAACCCCCTTCCTTACGGTCGGGTGGTACAGATCTATAGGCTCCCAACCTACAGCTGCTACCCCAAAGACTCCTGGGCTTCCCTGTGCAAGAAGCTGTTTGTCGGAGAGCTCATTTATCCTTGGAAGCACAAGGAAGAGAAGCAAGACTGATGGGGCAACGACCAAGGGGAACTCCCAAGAGCCGTTCAGACACCCCAGAGAACTTACCAGGGGTGGGAACCGCTCTTGCCAGCCATACCTTGTTCCGACTTTCCGGCGTACCAAGAGCTCAAGGGTAGGATGTTCCGGCGGAGTCAATGAATTCCTCACTCGGCTGCCTCCACCAGCTGCATTTCTAATCACGTTGCCTGATGCAACCAGCCGTTGGGACTGGGCCTCTGGAGACATCGGGACACGGAATTGCTGGCTGTGCCTTTTTGGGGCAGCCTGCGGTGATTCTGCAAGGCAGGCACCCACACCCACCCACACCCCTGTGTGGTATCCAGCGCACTGTTCTGTTTCCAAAGAGCCTCCACCCTGCCCTGCGCTGACCTCTCGTTTCCTGCTGCTCCCCCTTCTGTAAAGGTGTAGCCATGGGGACGTGTTTTTCAACCCCGGCGAGTGGGTTGAAGACGGGTGGACTTCAACTCCCAGAACTCCCCAGCCAGCCAGGTTGAGAGCAACGCTGCATTTTGGGAGCTGTTCTGTGCAAGGTTTGGACATCAACGCTTGGGCAAAAATACACTTGCCATTTGCAATCACCGACACAGAAACTGCCTGTGGCAGGGTTCTAGGGCAATGGCCCCTTCGGGACAGGGCCATGCAAGGGGTGCATAGTTCCACTTGTGCAAGGAGCAGGCACACAAACCCACTGCTTGCATAAGTGGTACCCAGTGTTTATACATGTTCATAAACCCTCCTGCCACTCACATAGAACCATCCCCTCTTCCCTCCCGCCGGTCTGCCAAGCCCCCACCCCCCCAAGGAAAGTCACAAATAACCAATTCTTTGCGTCCTCACTGCCCACAAGACTGAATGGCTGCAGGGTTCGGAAATGGACTCTCAGCCTTTCAGTGTCTTACTTATTTCCTATAGTCCACTTCATTGCTTATCACTTACAGTGACATCTAGGAAGTCCTAAAAACAGCATGCTGGCTGGGGAATTCTGGGAGTTGAAGTCCACCCATCTTAAACTTGCCAAGTTGAGAAACACTGCTCCAGAGAGTGCTGGAATTCTAGGGTCTTCGGTAAGATACCCAGTGCTTCCCATCCATCTTTGACTGCATTCCCCATTGGAAAGGAGTGGAAGGGGAAGTTGCTCCTGTCCCTTATTGCTAGCAGGATCCTGGGCGATGGAAACCAAACTTTTCAGCTGGGCTCTGAATTCTTGCAGAACTTGAGGAAATCTTGACCCAGCGTCTTAACATGTTTGTCCTATGTACTGCAGAGGATTTTTTAATGCAATAACCAGCAGGAGGGGCCAGAAACAAGCTAAGCTGCATCAGCACTTTAGCTTGTGTGAGGAAGCCCTTCCTTCCTCCCTCCCTCCCTCTCTTACCCATCTCCTTTCCTTCTCTCATTCTCATCTCCTTCCTTCCTTCTTTCATTCCCATTTCCCTCCCTTCTCTTGTTCCCATCTTCTTCGTTCCTTCTCTCGTTTCTATCTCCTTCCTTCCTTCCTTCCTTCCTTCCTTCCTTCTTTTGTTGCCATCTCCTTCCTTCCTTCCTTCTCTTGTTTCCATCTCCTTCCTTCCTTCCTGCCTTCCCTCCCTCATTCTCATCTCCTTCCTTCTTTCATTCCCATTTCCCTCCCTTCTCTTGTTCCCATCTTCTTCGTTCCTTCTCTCGTTTCCATCTCCTTCCTTCCTTCCTTCCTTCTTTCCTTCCTTCCTTCCTTCCTTCTTTCTCTCGTTTCCATCTCCTTCCTTCCTTCCTGCCTTCCCTCCCTCATTCTCATCTCCCTTCCTTCCTTCTCTCGTTTCGATCTTCCTCCCTTCCTTCCTTCTCTCATTCCCATCTCCCTGCCTGCCTGCCTGCCTTCCCCATGTTTATTCTGTTTACCATATTGGTCAAATGTATACATCTATCCTTCTCTCTGAAGGCAGCCTGGGCAGCCTACAACAATAAATAAAACAGAGAAATGCCAATAGAAATATCATAGTAATAAATATTGTCAGAACCAAAAAAATGCAAATCATAGGTGAAGTCGAGGGTTAATTCGCAATATTTGTTATTGTGGGCCAATTCTGAGCACTCTTACATCTTTCTTCTGCTTTGGTTTATCTGCCCTTTGTGCATAATCCTGCTTGCAAGCCGGAGAGGAAGCTGTCTGTCTTCACAGTACAGCGGACCTACAAATGTGTGCCTCTTTTGACGTGCAAGTCCATCCTGATCTATGGCTTAAGTCAGCATTAGCCACAGCACATGGCAACCATGGGCAAATGCAAGGCCGTAAGACAGGGGGCCCCAAGCCCCAGTCCATGGACCACCACCGACCCACGGCATGCCAGAAATTGGTCCTTGCAAAGAAGGCAAGCCCATCCCACACAATGCAAGCAGCAAACGAAATCGGGGGCCCTCCGGTCCACGGAATAATCTCTCTCCACTGAACCAGTCTCCCTTGCAGTGGTGGGTTTCGAAGATTTTTACTACTGGTTTGGTGGGTGTGGCTTGGTGGGTGCGCTTTGCACACATGCACACACTTTGCGTGCTTGCATAGGCTCAGAGGCGTTCTAACTCACCTCCTGCAAGCCTACACGATCCCGATTGCTTCAGCAGCTGCCGCATGGCTGTGCCGCACAAAGCAGGTGCTCTTCAACAGCAGAGGATAAAGGTGAGTATGGGAGCCTGGGCCAGCAGGTGAGCCCAACAGCAGAGAGGTGGAGAGAACCGATTCTGTTCTGCTTATTATTCTCTGGATGGTATAAAGCAGACAGAGTAACTTCACAAAACATCCAAAACAAAGTCTTTTTTTATTGGTTCATCAGGCATCCTGTCAACTCACATTTATGACAAGGTTCTTCTCAATATCCAATCCTTTGCACATCTGTCTTGTAGTGTAGAAAGATAAAAAGTCTCAACCCTGTGATGATTAAAGCAGCTGCATGGTATGGTGGTTTCAGGCAAGAGTGAGGGAGCTTCCCCCAACCCAACAAGGGTCAATATAGTGGCCAACCAGGATCATAGATGTGGTCACATGACATGGACTCCATTTCCCAGGATACCTTTAACTACATTTACTATGATGCATTTTCTTAAGGGGGCAGCTCACAATTCCTAAGTAACTGTCCCAAATCCCATTAACTCTAAACTGTCTGGACAGCACAGGTTCGGTCTCCACTGCTCGTTGGCGCTAGTGGTTTGGCAGAACAGGGCTGACCCGTAGAGTATTCATCATTGGTCCCTTGTGCCCAAAAGTTTAGGGGCCACTGCCCTCATGGAACCCTCTATCGCAGAGGGCCTCAAAGATGGTTCCTCCCAAATCCCTCCATGAAGATCCCAGTACAGTACCCTTTGACTTACGGCCACCGCTGAACCCAAAGTTTCTGTTGCTAAATGAGGCATTTGTTAAGTGAGCTTTGGTCTGTTTTACAAGCTTCCTTGACACAGTTGGTAAGTGAATCACTGCAGTTGGTAAGTTAGTGACACAATTGTTAAGTGGCTTCCCCATTGACCTTGCTGATCAGAAGTTCACAAAAAGGAGATCACAGGATCCCAAGGATACTGCAACCGTCGTAAATATGAACCCGTTGCCAAGCGTCTGAACTTTGGTTACGTGGCCATGGGGATGCTGCAGTGGGCTGTAAGTATGAAGCCCAGTCAGACCTGACTTTTTTCAGTGCCGTTGCAATTTCGAGTGGTACATCAAGGAGTTTCTGTAGAGAGTGACCTCAAGGAGGTTCTTGCTAACCAGAAGGGAAAACTCAGCTCAAACGAAGCAATAAACACAGATCATAACCTCTTAATCGGCATTCTGCTCCTGCATTCATGGTCTTGTGCCTAGAATCACCTGGACGCTTAAGATCCTCTTTCCATGTCATTGGAAAAAACTGCTCCTTTCTCCCCCCTCCTTGTAAACACACACACACACACACACACACACACACACACGCAGATAGCCACAGNTCCTTGTAAACACACACACACACACACACACACACACACACACGCAGATAGCCACAGGCTCAGAGGTCTGCCTTCATCAGATATAAACACTTGCACATGCTAAGTTTCTGAGCTGATGCTGCACAGGGGAGACTCTGTTAAAAAGAAGAGGGCAAACTTTCTGATCCTTTGCCCTGGCTGGATTTAATTCTGGATGGAGGAGGCCATCAGTCTTCTGGCTAGTGAATAGGATTGGATCATGATCCTCTGTCTTTGGGCCTCCATGTTTCTCTCTTGGGGAAGGGCCTGGAGGAAACAGCTCAGTCGGGGCCAGGGTGGTACAATGAAGCATCTTTTCCAGTGCACAAAGTTGTATTGTGGGCAAGCCACATGCACCCCGACAAAGCATTTGGAGGCATGACCAATGCTTTTCTCCTGTCAGTATTGTTTTTCCAACTTGAATTTTCATTCTGAGCACAGCACCTTTGAGGCGCTACCTCTGCAGAATTGAAAGAGGCAGTGACGTCGCAGTCTCAGCCTGCAGGTTGCCCACCGTTGGACTACCTTTGGGCCAAACCCCCAGCCCAGGCTGCTTTTTCTTCTGTCTTTTCTTCTGAGACCAGGGTCTGGGACAGTGGTAGGATTCAAAATTGTTTACTTCCGGTTCTGTGAGTGTGGCTTGGTAGGCATGACATGGCTTGGTGGACGTGGCTTGGTGGGCATGACAAGGGAAGGATATTGCAAAATCTCCATTCCCTTCCCACTCCTCCAAACCTGCTTTCCAGCTCTGTTCTCCTGTGCAGGGCAACCAAAGGAGACCCAGTCAATCAGCTGGGACTCAATGGGAGGCAGAGAAGAGATGGGATTGGCGGGGCCAGTTCAGATCTTAGCCATTTCTTGCACCATCCTGTCTCTTTCCAATTACTTTCTAAAACAAAATGTGCAATGCTTCTGGAATCTCCACACGCTTCCAGGTTTGGGAAGAGGAGAAAAATAGAGATGGCAACGTCATCCTTTATTCATTCTTCTGTGATGGTTGGGTTCTCTCGAGGGGTCGTCTTCCCTCCTGCCCTGTCAGTGGAGCCTCTTTTTGGATGTTCTTCAGTCAATGGGACATCCCATCAACTCAGTGGCTGCTGAGCTCCCAGGCTTAAGCTAAAGATTTCCATGGAGGCGTGAAAAGGAGTTTTGGTTGTTTTTTTAATGTCACTCCTGTGCCAGATGAAGAGGGAGGCTTTTGTCCCAGGCAGGCAAATAACACCCTCAGAGTGTTATTTGGCTTTTCACAGTTCACTGAACTCTTCCATCTTGGCTGACGGATCGGAATTCATTGTCCTGATGTTTTGCTAGTAACTGCTATGGAGAGGAAGAGGGCTGAGAAAACTAGCATTGCCCATTAGATAACAACAGGAGCTAGGGAGGGGGGGAGAAACCTGTTGGATTTGTCTAGAGTTAAGAGAGATTTGGAACTTCTCAGCTGGACGTGGAAAACATCTATCCAATGTCTTCCCAATGAGTGTCTTTATTTTTTTTAAAAGGGGGGTTGTTTTTATAAATGATGCCTTTTCTTTCCTTCCCTTCCACTCCATTTCCTCTATTCATCTTCTCCCTCCCCCTCCCCTCCCCTTCCCCATCCATTCACCTCCCTCTCCCTCCCCACCTCTCCTCTCCCTTACCCACCTTCCCTTCCCTTCCCTATTCATTCCCTTCCCTTTCCCTCTCCATTTCCTCCCTCTCCTTCCCTTCCCTCTGAGTTCTATCTGCATTTTTAAATGTTTATTTGCCGATTCCCCAAGCTAGTGACACCTTAGGCTGCTCAGGGCAACCAAGAGCATTTCTGGCATATAATTCCTTGCTTGGATCAAATGTGGATCCAGTTTCACCCTTGAGTTTTCTCCGTCCCTTGATTAATTTGAATGCTGTTTAGGGGAAACGGCCTTCCATTTGTCCCTTCCATTGCTCAGTCATGGTCTCTAATAGGAGAAAGGCAGGATATGTGCTTTGCATGCAAGCACCAGCCAGCCTTGGCCTCTCCTGGGAAAAGGATCCCCTAGGCAGGGCATGTGAAGAGACTCTCTTCCCCAAAGGCTGCTAGTCAGGACAGGAAGAAAAACAAAGCAGGCAGATAGATGATGGCATGCCAAAGGAGATGAGCGCTGGAAGCCATGATGACTTCCTGTGTTTGAACAGGGGTCTCTAAACTCCCGCTACGTTAGGATTTGAGAACTTCAGCTCCCAGAATTCCCCAGATAGTTGAAGTCTGAACATTGCCAAATTTGGAGACCCCTGTGTTAGAACATCCATGCAACTTTATGTAAATGGCATCAAAGGGCCATTTTCCTGAAGTTTAACAGATTAACAGAGGTGGAAGGGATCTTGTAGGTCATCTAGTCCAACCCCCTGCCCAAGCAGGAGACCCTACACCATTTCTGACAGATGGCTGTCCAGTCCCTTCTTGAAAGTTTCCAGTGATGAAGGTTCCACAACTTCCGAGGGCAAGCAGTTCCACTGTCAGAAAGTTTCTCCTTATTTCCAGGTTAAATCTCTCCTTGTTCAGTTTCCACCCATTATTCCCTTTCTGGCCTTCGGGTGCCTTAGAAAATAGCTTGACCCCTTCCTCTCTGGCAGCCCCTCAGATACTGGAAGGCTGCTATCATGTCTCCCCTGGTCCTTCTCTTTCCTAGACTAGCTATGCCCAGTTCCTATGATAGTTCCTGTGAAGTCATAGTACACGTGACACTGCTCTTCTTGATATCAGAATACAGAGTAACAGAGTTGGAAGGGACCTAGTCCAACCCCCTGCTCAAGCAGGAGACCCTATACAATTCCAGACAAACGGTTGTCCAATCTCTTCTTAAAAACCTCCAGGGATAAAGTACTTGCAACTTCTGGAGGCAAGCTGTTCCACTGATTAATTGTTGTCACTGTCAGAAATTTCACTCCTCCTCCCACGCCCCATGTGGTGTGAACCCAATCAATTATGGCTTATTCAGTCCACGGCAAACCTATATGCGATAGGAATACAGCCACGTCTTGTTTCAGCACACATTACATTTGCAACCCACCCGGAAAGTAGAGACATTCCCTTTGTCCTTGTCAAATTTCTATCCCCATTCCTTGCATTGATGGATGGGAGGGGGGATTTACACACCGAATTTCTCAGTATTCCTTCAGAGAGAAGAAATCTTGCAAGCCTGATCAAAGCTTTCCCATTTCCCTTTTACTGTCAGCTCTCTAAGGTAAGATTGGGAGGTGGATGGGAATGGGTCTGCTCTAAACTGGATGGATTAAAGCCTGTCCTTTTAACCCCCTTCTTTTTTCCTTTGCTTTTCTCAGCTCTGTACTTTATAGTTTTATAAAACTATGGAACACAAATAAAAACAGAACACATTAAAAACAACAAAAACGTGGCACTAGTCCATGTTAACAGACCATCTAATCTCCTGATGCTGAACTGAAATCTCTCTCTTTTTTTCTCTTTTCTCTCTCTCTCTGTTTCTCTCTCTCTTCTTTCTCTTCTTTTTTTCTCTCTTCTTTCTCTTTTCTCTCTCTTTTCTTTCTGTCTCTGTTTCTCTTTCTTCTTTCTGTGTCTGTCTCTGCTTCTGTCTCCTTTCTTTCTCTTCTTTCTTCCTTTCTCACTCTCTTCTCTCTCTCTCTCTCTCTCTTTTCTACATTCTTTGGGCTTCTTGCTCTCCCCTGCTCTCTTCTGCCCTTACATCACTCAGAGCATTATCCGCTGCAGCCTTTTTTTTTTTCTACAATTCCATAGCTGTCTTCAAAAAAGCTTTTGGCAAGAAGGAGAAAGCTGGGCAGAGGGAAATGGTGAAAGGAGATGATCCCAGCCAGACAGCTGCTCTTTTAATTTTTCTTTTGTCAATACCACCACGAGCTGATGTTGTTTTAGGGCAGATAATTTGGGCCCCTGGATTAGTTGGAGCAGCATAAATTTGGCAGGAGTTTCTTCCAGCATTCTTAGCATGTCTTTGTGGGATTCTTTCCACCAACAATGAACATAACATCCCAAAAACAGAGCATTCCTCACATGTTATCATATTCGAGTCCAAAACAGAACTGTGGATACTCCTTGTTCTCCATAAACATATATAACAGTTTCCGGATGTGTATCATACTTTTTTTCACATGGATGTTTTTCTAGTTCAGAGAATGGCAGAACATAATCTCCAGAATCTATAGAGAGTGAAGCTTTTGATAAGTTGACTTTGCCCCGAGTGAAGAGGGCTTCACCTGGTTATTTTTTAATTTTTTTTTCCAAAAAAATGAAGCTACCAAAATGAAATGAGGTTCAAGTGGCTTTCAGTCTCTTACATTCAATCTAAAGGATAAGTTAAAAGCGAGTATCAATATTTCTTTGCCTATATATTTCTTTGTTAGTTGTGATCGTAAGTGAAGGACTCCCTCAATTCTCAGATTTGGGTTTTCCCTTCCCAAAAGAGAAATCAAAGATCCATCTCCTGCACCCACCAGTCCATCACATTGACCAGTCAAATCTTCGTCCCAAGTGGAAATATCCACCCGGTCACTCCCCTCCAGGTGCAGAGCAACATGTCCTTGACTCTCTGAGAAAGAAAGTTGTTGAGTCTAATCTTCCACCTCTCTATGAAATCCTCCCCTCTCAAATTCCCAAGCACTGAATGTGGCAGCCTCGAAGCTTCCAAGTAAAATATGGCTTCCAAGGCTGACAATCCCTGTATTTTAGAGGGTGAAAAGGGAAAAAAAACAGTTAATTGAATACAGTCTGGGGATCTTTGTTTCACCATCTTTCATGCTTTTCAAGGAGGAATAGAGATAATGTTTGGATGTCCAAAGGCCACAGCTTTGGATGAGATAAATGCTTTGTGTCTAACAATGAAGAAATGACACTGGTTGACTCACAACGATCAAACAAATCAGAATAAAATTGATGAAAGGTAAAATGTGCTCCTCTGTTCAGCAGCTGCTCCATCCAAGAAATGTTTGGATTCCCACTGCTTGTCCCAAAGGCATTTTTTGAAAAGGCAACTGGACTTCTTTTTTTCCTTGAAGACGTTTCGCTTCTCATCCAAGAAACTTCTGACTGGAGAAATGAAGAAGCTTCTTGGATGAGAATTGGAACATCTTCAAGGTAAAAAAGAAGTCCAGTTGCCTTTTCAAAAAGCACCTTTGGGATAACTGTGACCTGGTTGACTGAGAATCTCCATAGACATTCCTCCCACTGGCTTATCCCGAATTATTTAGAAATCTGGAATTGGCTAAATAAAGGATTTCATTATAGTTTTACTCACATCCTGGTTTCCTGGGTGTAAAATTATGTGCTTCCTTCAAGAGAGCCAAATTTCTTCCTCCTCTGCCAACAAGCAATAACCCTGAAGCTCTAAATTCCCACAAGTTCTGTCAGAGGTGAATTAATGTGGTTGGTGGCAGCTGTTGTTTAATTAAGAAGAAGCCCTTTGAAATCATCCATCAACAGTCTGGACAGCCTGGAGAAGGCATTTGAGTCACTCGTCTTCCCTTTATGCTGAAATATATTCATATTATTGTAACAATTTCTCAATTGGTATCTCTATCGATCATCTCTCTCTCTCCATATATATGCACAAACACAGACCTATAAATACACAAACATACACATATTGTCTATCTCAGTCTGTCTCTATCGTCTATCCTCTCTTTCTACACTCTGTTTTTCTATGTATGTCTGTGTTTCTATCATCCATCTATCTACTGGTATCTATCTATTCTATCTATCTATCTTATTATCATCTATCATCTATCTCTATATATCATCTCCCTCTCTCTAGTTAATATGACCACCTATCTTCCCCAAATGTGACCCGGGTGGCATACAACCACCAATTAAAACAATTATCACAGCTGTTTTAAAAAAGAAAAATATAAATAAAAGGAAGCTTGTGGGAGAAGATAGATAGATAGATAGATAGATAGATAGATAGATAGATAGATAGATAGATAGATAGATAGATGACAGACAGATGATAGATAGATGATAGACAGACAGAGGCAAAAGTAGGACAGCAGATCTCCAGCATCCCTAAAGGAGACAGATTAAAGTTAGCATTACCTTCTCTTGCCAAGGGAAAGATTTCTTTTTAGCTCATTTCCCTGATCTCTCTACCTTTCCATCTTCGGTAGAGACCTCAAGGCAAGAATTGCTCACCCAGGAAGATCAATTTAGCTTCTCTCCCTTCTCTTCCACACAGGAAATTCTTCCCCAACATCCTGATGCCTGTTTGATCATATTTCCCTTGGCATTCTCGATGCCGACAGGGGCTGCCATCGTCCAGGGAAAGTCCTAGAGCTGAACAGCTCAAGGGAGTTGAATTATTCAAGGAGACCAAACTCAAAGCATGTCTCTCCACCTCTCTCTGTTTCTTTGTGTGTTTGTATGTGTGTTGGGGTGTGTGTGTTTTTTTTTTTGCCCAAGCAGTTTCTTGCCTTGCAGAATCTGAGGGTCACCGGAAGGACTATGAGGAGGAGGAGAAGCAGGAATCTCTTAAAAGTGTGTGTGGGGGGGTTAAATTAAGAATTTCTGCGGGAGAAATGGTTTGCTTGGAAATAGGTGGTTTAATCTTTTTTTTTTTAGTCCCTCTGCCTCAACAGAAGGACAGCATCCAGATGACGAAACAGTGATAATACCACTTTATACCTCACTAGCGAGGCCATACATGGAATACAGCATTCAGTTCTGGTCCCCACTGAACAAAAAGGATATCGAGACCCCAGAAAGAGTGCAGACAAGAGCAACAGAGATGATAAGTGGTCTGGGGGCTAAACCGTATGATGAGGGGTTGACGGTACGTCTAGCCTAAAAAAGAGAAGGTTCAGGGGTGTTGGAAGAAATATCCTTCTGGGTTCAGTCCCAAGTGGGGGAAAAGACACTGGATTCATGGAAGTTGCTTGGAAAGAAGGTTTAATGGTGGAGGTCCAAAGTGAAAGGGACGATCACATGCTTCAAGATGTTGGGTGAAGGAAAAGAGGGGCCAAGAGGCTGAGAGACCCTCAGTTATATTGCCTCTGTTGGGCCCCATCTTAGTATTTCCTGTTCCTGTGTAAAAAATGTATCCCATTGGCTGTCAGGTTCCCAGGGACGGGGTCTTAGCTGGACCACAGGGCTTCACCTGAGTGCCGGCTGATGCAATCTTCCCAGGCCAGGTGGTGAGATGGATAGAGGGCTTTGTCATGTAGAATACTCTGGCCCAGGCCTTAATGGCCCACCCGTTAACAAAGGTGGGGGGGGGTGATCTTCTGCTTCTGAGGTGAGTTTCTGTTTCTGAGTTTCTTCCGTGTTTCTCATATAATAAGTCCGGGTCTTTTTTTTTTTTTGAGCCCCGAAAAAATGGCTAGGCTGTCTTTTTGGGGGTGACTTAATTCCCTTCCCCTTGCATCTTCAGGTGGGTGGGCACCAACGGCTTGGATATTGACCTCAGGGTTGGTGGGGCACTTCGTATCGAGGTCAACGCAGGCAGCACCATATCCGGGTGTGCAACAAAAGTACTTCCTAACGGCAAGCCCCCCCCCTATTCCCCCCCATTTCGCATGTTTTAACATAGGCCTAAATTTGGGGGGAGGGGCTTAATTTCATTTCATGCCTATAAAACATGCTGGGACTTCCTATTGGGGGAGGCCGTATTGTTGGAGAAACAGGGTACTTCTCTGTTTAGGGGAAATATTCTGCCTTTTTAGTATATCCTAAAATATTTCATTTTCCTAGGAGAGGGGTGGGGGCATACTAACTGTCTTCCAGTACTTGAGGGGCTGTCACAAAGAGCAGGATTGACTTGTTTTCCAAAGCATCTGAGGGCAGGACAAGAAATAATGGGTGGAATCTTGTTAAAGAGAGTTCCCACCTAGAAGTAAAGAGAAACTTTCTGACCATGAGAATCAGTGGAATAGCTTTGCCTCCTGGGCTTGTGGGTGCTCCATCACTGGAGGTTTTCAAAAATTGATTGGATATCCATTTGAACGAGATGGTATAAGATTTCCCTTGAGCAGGGGGTTGGACTAGAACAGTGGTTGCCAACCACAGGTGGTCCGCGAGAAAATTTGGGTAGTCCGCAGAGAAATGTCACCCCCAAAACAATTAATCCAGGCTGTGCAGGAACACAAGGCTGTGCTGCTCACATGGCTCACGGGAACACAAGGCTTGCGTCGCTTGCATTGCGAACAACACAAGGTAGTGAAGGGAGGGGGGAAACTTACCCCTCTCACTCCACATGCCTCACCTGGCCACCAGGCTGCTTTTTTTCCACTTCTTTCTTCTTCTGCTTTTGGCTGCACACAAGGAAAGAGCAAAAGTCCTTCTTTCTCTCCCCCAAACTCCACCAGAAATGAGTCTTTGGGACCCTCCAAGGCCTCCTTGCTCCAAAAGGCTGTGCCAGCAAGTCTCACAAAGATCATTTGTGGTGGAGTTTGGGGGAGAGAAAGAAAGACTTCTGCAGCTTCTGCTGCTTTCCTTGCACGAAGCCAAAAGTCTCTCTCCCCTCCCCCCCCGCCCCGGAGAATGGAGCTGGATTGGTTGACTCAGTCTTCCATCCTTCCAAGTGGGTAAAATGAGGACCCAGATTTTTAGGGAGCAAGAGGCTGACTAAACCACATAGAGAGGGCTGTAAAACACTGTGAAGCAGTATATAAGTCTAAGTGCTCTTGCTATTTTCCTTCCTTCCTTCCTTCCTTCCTTCCTTCCTTCCTTCCTTCCTTCCTTCCTCCTTCCTTCCTTCCTTCCTTCCTTCCTTCCTTCCTCCTTCCATGGTGTGCAGTGGTAGAATTTAGCATTCCAGACTATTAAGTCTGCCCACTGCCAGCAGTTCAGTCCTGATGGCTCAAGGTTGACTCATCCTTCCATCCTTCCGAGGTGGGTCAAATGAGGAGCCAGATTGTTGCGGGCAAGAGGCTGACTCTGTAAACCGCTTAAAGTGGGCTGTAAAAGCACTGTGAAACAGTATGTAAGTCTAAGGGCTATTGCCTCCTCCCTCCCTCCTCCTCTCTCCACCCTCCCTCCCTCCTTCCTTCCTTCCTTTCCTTCCTTCCTTCCATTTTCACAGTGGGTAGAATGCAGCATTGTAGACGAACTCTGCTGACTGCGAGCAGTTCAATCCTGACCGCCTCAAGGTTGACTCATCCTTCCCTCCTTCTGAGGTGGGTAAAATGAGGACCCAGATTGTTGGGGGCAAGAGGCTGACTCTGTAAAACCGCTTCGAGAGGGCTGGAAAGCACTGTGAAGTAATACATAAGTCTAAGGGCTAAGTGCTATTGCTATTATTCGGTTGCTTTGTATGTGCACTGAGCACTCCTGCACCGGAGAAAAATTGCTTGCCTGGCTAAATCACACTTGGCCAAATAAACTATTCAATTCAATTTTATCAGGGTGGGGATTCAATGTCTTTCCTCATTCCCAATCCTGGCTGTAGGGTGGAGCATTGCCATAAGATTGTGTCCTGTTTCAGTAAGCCACGACATTATGGACACCGAGGTGAAGGGTGGGCCCAGTTTATGTCCTGCTGCAGTGAAAATAAATTGTACCATGCAGATGCCTTGCACGGACGGTGTCCTTGCATTTTGGCTCCAGACACTAGACTGCAGATTTTTTTCATATTACGGAGTGCTGCAGTGTTGGGAGGGGGGAAACAGCTCAGCTGGGTTTTGACCCAGTTTTAAATTGACTATCCCAGCCCAGCCACTTTTCTTGGACCATCTGAGGAACAGGGGTGGACCTTGGCTTTTTTTCACCAGCCATCCCTGCGTGTGTCCCACACGGGAAGAATATATTTAAAAATTGCCAAGAGTACATACTTTGTGCAAAAGTCTGATAATGACTTCATACCAGAGCAATTTTGGAGATAGGCTTTTGATGCAAACACTCTGCGTTTCTGAACAAATCATCTGCATCAAATCTGAGAATGCCTGTGAGCCTTGCTTGATAGCTACCAGTTCCTCGGTTACACAGAAAGTTGACTCAAATAGTTGAGATCCCGTCTGGCCTCAGGCACCAGTTAAGAGGGAGACTGTGAGTTCAGGTCCTGCTTTAGCCACGAAAGCCAGCTGGATGACTTTGGGCCAGTCTCTTTCCCTCAACTCAACCCACCTCACAGGATTGTTGTTGTGGGGAAAATAGGAGAAGGAAGATGTGCTAGATATGTTTGCTGCCTTGAGTTAATTGTTAAAAAAAATAACAGCGGGATACAAGTAAATGTAAATAAACGTTACTCCTTCTTTACTCCCTGTTCTTTTAGCCCTCTTGCATCTGTTCTGGGACGCCTTGTAAGAAGGGCTCCTGCTGAATTCATTTCCAGTAAGGAGGGAGGGGTATTAACAGGTGGCTTTGTCCAACACAAAGTCACAGTTTGTTTAAGGTTTGTTTAGGATGGTTTGTTGAATAACCATGATATAATTGGCTTGTGCTAAATTGCAAGTCATGTCTTTTTAAGACCGTTTCAATTTATTGCAGTACTTTATCTTGTGAGTTGTCCTGGGGAGAAGCGAAAGATAGATGGATGGATAGATAGATAGATAGATAGATAGATAGATAGATAGATAGATAGATAGATAGATAGATAGATCTATTTGACATATAACATGTCATACATGGACTAGCAACCTATACTAACATTTCATCTAGACTAGTAGAACATATTTATTTATTTAATTTATATTGCCGCCTCGACTCGAGGTGACTTGAGGCGGCTTACACAATGTAAAACCATATTTAAAACAAAAAGTAAAAGATAAATGTTAAAAAGATCTCTGTTCGAATACCAATGTCTAGGACATCTCATACATGAGATGATAGGTAGGTAGGTAAATAGATAAGATAAGATGGGTAGGTGGATGGGTGGATAGGGGTGAGAGGGAGGGATAGAGAGTGGGAGAGTGGGAGAGATCGTAGATACATAGGAAGAGAAGTGGGTTAAACTATGGCAGCCCCAAATCAAAAGTAACTCACAAAACCTTGTACCTTTAATAAAATGTGTCATTCTGAAAAAGTGCTACCCAACTGGCTGCTTCTTATAAGTCACATCAGCCAACTCCGTATTGTCAATGTTGACTTATAGCTGTTGTCGCAAATTTCTACCTGGCACATCTTCAGCTCTTTTTGGAAACTTCCCATGCCAACCCAGTGGCGTTTGCTTTTAAGACAACACATCAAAGAAGACTTCTTTTCAATTTGGTCCACCATATTAGGCCGCACAGACAATAACCAACGCAGCCTGGGAGTCCTGGGGCTTGTCATCTTGCCCGCCTTAAGATTGTCAGGCTGGGGGGAAAGCTGCAGTAGGCATTGAGAGACATGGAGGAAGGGCCTTCCGTTGAAGAACAACCAAAACAGGGAGCACAGCTTGGTGGTTCATCACTTCAGTCTGGAGGGATACGGTCTCTGCAAGCTGCTGTGTGGTCTCCGTCTCCAAACATCCGGACAGCCCTCCATAGATTTCTGGGTAGCTTCAGGTTACAACCGATCACCACCCGAATTCTAGCCAGGCTTTGCCAAGCTGAGACAATGCAGGCCTTCTCAGCATTCAACAGATGGCGAGACCTTCCCACCGCCAAGGAAACAACAGCCTTCCTGTGAGATTCTTGGATGGCAAAACAACTGCCTGAATATTGAGATGGAAATGAAGGCCAAGACCGAGAAGCAATTGAGCTGTTTCACGGCTGGGAAAAGGAAGTTTTGTCTGTCGGGATGGGGATTTAAACCAGTCCCATCAGGCAAAAGCCAAGACATCTCAGACACCAGCTGGGCTGTTGAATTTCATTTGATTCTTCTGATGTAAAACTTTGGGGGCTCCTGGATGATTTGGGTCACTGTTCTGCTTGCAGGTATCCAGCGGTGCACTTAGATAAGATTTGGGTCTGAACCTTTTGCTTCTCATCCAAGAAGCTGCTTCAGTTCTGAACTGAACAGAACCGAAGAAGCAGCTTGGATGAGAAGTGAAACATTTTCAAAGGGAAAAAAAAAACCCCACAAATTTCAATTGCCCTTTGGGACAACCATGACCTGGATGATTGAGAATCTCCATAGATGGTTCTGAAGTTTTGGTTTTTTTTTAATCTGATGGGGAAGAAGGGTCTTGGATGGGCCTTTAGCTAAAATTAGGGTTCAGGTTTGCAATGAGGATATTCAAGGCAAGAAGTTAATCCTATGATCCCAACAATTATTTCAGCATTTGGGGCATAGGAGAAGGATATCATGTTATGTCTATTTTTTTTTTCTTCCGTTCAATCATGTCTGATTCTTAGGGACCGCCTGGAAAAATCCTGCAATTTTCTTGGCAAGATTTTTCAGAACGGATGGGACTACAATTCATTATCTCCTGGTTTCTAAGTTGATGCTTTAACCTCTACACACCAAACTGGCTCTCTATGTTAGTCTATAATAGCCACAAACAAGAAGTCTTTCCTGACTCAGAGATTTTATGAAAAGAGTTTCAATTTTTATTTTATTTTTATTTGTAACTTCCTTCGTTGTGTAGAATCGCCGCATTCTAGCCTGTTCTTGACTCAATACATCTGATGACTTTAGCTCCAACTCATGAAAGCCTTTCCCTAAAATTTGTTAAGTCAGATAAGACTTCTAGTTTGCTACTGGACTCCTCTTGATTTTAAATATTTGGGGTTTTCTCTCTGCTCCCATTTAGATTTTAATGGACGGAGAATGATAGCAAAGCCTAGCATACTTTAGGTATATTTGTGCAGATTTAGCACAAACCCATAAGCAAAATACAGCTTTTATGTTTACAGAGCCTCCCATGTCCAAAAAATGAATCGGAGTATAGTTTAATGAGATGGCTCAGTTCACATGATATGCAAAGACAACCAATGCTTTGAGAACACATTTAATCTAATATTTATATATTGTATCTAATATCTAATATGTGTATATCGAACATATTTTCCAAAGTGTTTTGTAGCACAGCAGGTCACAGATGGTGATGTTAATAGAGGTATTCCTCTTTTTTTCTTTCCAAAAACATGTATTTATCTAGTCACAAATGATGCAGAGTCAAACCTCATTGTAACATCATGTACTCTGTGAGTGAGTGGGTGGCAGGATAGGCTCACATAAATGAATTATCTAGGCTGGCACAAATCGAAGAGAATTATCTCTTCGATTCCCTTAATGCTCTTAATATAATTTTAATCTACAGTATACAATTCTATGTATGGAGATGTAATATATTTTGTGTATTCTGTCTTATCTGTGCAGTGTAGATTCATATAGGAATGTACAGGCAGTATTGGATACATAGATAAAATATCTATGTAATATCTTTAATATATCTTTAATCCATGATTAATACCAAAGATATTGATATTTAATCAATATCTTTAATCCATGATGTGACCTTCTTTCTTGAGGTTCTTTTTTGTTTGTTGTTTGTTATTTATGTTTGATGCTTTTTTATATTGTGGTATGGTTTTAATTATTATATAGCTTTTAAGAGTCATTTGATGAGAGATGTCTGTATAAATAAAATAAATAAATAAAATCTTGATTTATTTTGTCCATCTATGTACTGTAGATGTACGCATGTTTTGTTTTAGATAGAATTCCATGTGTTGAACAATGTTCACCTTTTGCAATTTTAAGCTCCAGGTGGACTTGAACTCCCAGAATTCCCCAGCAAGCATGGAATTCTGGGAGTTGAAGTCCCCCCATGTTGCCTGGGCTGTGGAATTCAGTGGAAGTTGAAGTCTGCACAACTTAAAAGTCGCCAAGACTGAGAACCAATTGGTGTAGAAGGAAAAGTACATCTCCGTACATAAGCCCAGGTAGAAATTTTCTACCAATATAAAACTTGAATCAAGTTTCACACCACATGGAACACGGATCCTGTCCTTTTAAATTCCCCTCAATTGGGATAAGCCATAATAAATGGTTTCCTCATTCTTTTGACTTTCTTTTGACATCAGGACCATCTGGCACCCATATGCCTGGCAACCTTCCCTGGTGTCCTAATAGCAATAGCACTCAGATTTACATACCACAGCCCTCTCTAAGCGGTTTACAGAGTCAGCCTCTTGCCAGTCTGGGTCCTCATTTTACCCACGTTGAAAGGAGGGAAGGCTGAGTCAACCTTGAGCCTGGTGAGAATCGAACTGTTGGCAGTCGGCAGAGTTAGCTGCATTATAACCACTGTGCACCCAGGAAGGAAGGAAGGAAGGAAGGAAGGAAGGAAGGAAGGAAGGAAGGAAGGAAGGAAAGGGAAGGAGGGAGGGAGAAATGGAAGAGCAATAGCACTTAGACTTATACACTACTTCACGATGCTTTCGAGCCCTCCCTAAGCGGTTTACAAAGTCAGCCTCTTACCCCCAACAATCTGGCTCCTCATTTTACTAACCTCGGAAGGATGGAAGGCTGAGTCAACCTTGAATCAGCCAGGATTAACTGCTGGCAGTGGGCAGAGTTAGCCTGCAACATTGCATTCTAACAATTGTGCTACAAGGACTCCTACTACCAATAGCACTTAGACTTATATACCGCTTCATAGTGCTTTAAAGCCCTGTCTAAGTGATTTACAGTCAGCCTCTTGCCACCAACAATCTGGGTCCTCATTCTACCCACCTGGGAAGGAGGGAAGACTGAGTGAGCCAGGTGAGAATTGAATTGTTGGCAGTTGCCAGAGTTAGCCTTCAATGCTGCATTATAACCACTGCGCACCCAGGAAGGAAGGAAGGAAGGAAAGGAAGGAAGGAAGGAAGGAAGGAAGGAAGGAAGGAAGGAAGGAAGGAAGGAAGGAAGAACAATAGCACTAAGACTATATACTGCTTCACAGTGCTTTCACAGCCCTCTCTAAGCGGTTTACAAAGGCAGCCTTTTGCCTCAGTCTGGGTCCTCATTTTACTCCCTCAGAAGAATGGAAGGCTGAGTCAACCTTGAGCCGTTCAGGATCGAACTGTCGAACTGCTGGCAGTCACGCAAGTCTGGACACTGGAAGCCATAAGCAAGGGTCTTTTTTGCAATTCGTCCAAAACCCCGGATTTGCCTGTTGACTGCTTTGTTAAGTGTGAATCATCTGAAAAGGAAAGGGAGTTAGGGGATGAGGAAGTCAACGATACAGGCAGCCCTTCATTTGCAACAGTTCATCTAGTGGCCATATGAAGTTACAACGGCACTGAAAAAAAGTGACTTATGACCATTTCCCCCCAACATCCCAATGACCACATGATCAAAATTCAGACTCTTGGCCATTGACTCATATTTATGACAGTTGCCGTGTCCTGGGGTCAGGTGTTCACTTTTTTCAACCTCCTGACAAGCCAAATGTAATAAAATATTTCTATGGTCTTTTTAGAGTTGCCAACAGAAAGGGAGGAGAGGGAGCAGTGGGCAGCTTGCATTCCATCAATGTTTTCAAAGATAGTAACTAGGTGATTGAAGTGTCTGCCATGCAAAATTCTAACTGGAGAGTATGATTGATGGCTCTTGGCTATGGATGTGTCCCATTGGAGAATATGAATTACGATACACCCAGGGGGTGGGGGAAAACCAGGGTCAAGAGTGACAATGAATGACGTGTCTCAGAGTTGGCTACATCCTGACACCAACTCAATGGGGAAGATTCACTTGACAAACTGCAATGATTCACTTAGCAACGATGGCAAGAAAGATCATAAAACTGGGCAAGTTTCACTTAACAACTGTCTCACTTAGCAACAGGAATTTGGGGCTGAATCATGGTCGTAAGTCAAGGACTGCCTGTAGTTCTTTTAGACCCTGATGGTTCATCCACTATTTGATGCAGATCGGTCACCATTCGTGCTGATTTAGGATAGTACAAAATTGGATTTGGTGAGATTTGTAAATTGATGTCCTGTTGCATTTAATGTGAGCCACAATGCTCTCATTAGTGCAAAACTGGCACAATTCTGGTTGCATGCACATTTGGGATTTTAGACAGTAATCATTGTTTGTGCAAAATGGAGAAAAGGAAGGAATTTTTTTTAAAAAAGGAGTTCTTTTTAAAGAACTCTAGAAAATATAGGAGATAGCAGATGTGTTTTACAATATGCGTTATATCTGGTACAGGAGATAAAGTGAGCGTATTTTCCTTACGGTATTTCATTAATAAACAGGTACAAATGTAATTTTAAAAATTTTCATTGCCAGTTTCTGGTGAACTGGAACCCATGATCCTGTTTTCTGTAGAAAGATCATTTCGCATAATTGGGACCATTACTTGGGTTTTATTATTTGAACCAATCAAGAACCAGTGGAAACTAAATCTTTAAATATAACTAAATAATATAAATAACTAAATTTACAAATATAACAATTTATGCAGGAAAGTGATCCCTGAATGCCTAAAGGATCAGTCGAGACTCTTCTTGCAATCGAAGCAGAATTTATGTACTTCTCGTAAAGCTTTTCACGCTGTGCCTCTTTTCGTGTACTTTATTGTTGCTCTTGTTGAAAGATGGGGGGAAAAGTGGTATTTTCATTTAATTCTCATTCTTGTTTATAATTTGTCCTAGGGTTCCCTAAGGTATTAAATTCTATTGCACTCCAAGCCTCTTTCTGCCTCTTGCAGATCTCCGACCGTCCCCTATAACGCATCCTAAAACCCGTTTTTCTCTGCAATTAACCAGCCTTAACTGCAAAACAAACGAGCAAGCATCCCGACCGGTCCCACGCCCACATGCCTTTACTACCACTCCCAGCCTCCCCGGCGGTCACTCGACCGTAGCCGCGGACGAAGGCAGCCGGCGCGAGGCATGCCGGGACCTGTGGTCCCTCCCTTTCTTTATGTCAAGGTCTGGGAAAGAAGAGAGGAAGCGTCCCGAGAGACTTTTCTCCGCCCCTCCCTCCTGATAGGTCGCGTCTCCTGGACGAGGCGGGCGGAACGGGAGGACGGCGGCCAACGGGAGAGGCGGTGAGAGGATAGACGCGGCGGGGAGCCAGTGGCCGGGCGGCGGCGCTGTCGCTGGGCGAGCGGGAGGCCTGGGTGGTTGGCAGCCCAGCGCAGTTTCCCGAGGAGACGCGGCGCTGATGGGGCGGCGGAGCCCCGGACGGGCGGCCTGAGCGGCTTGAGAGAGAGCGGGAAAGGTGAGTCTCCCCGTTGGGTGGCCGTCGTCGCGGCTCGTTCCGAAGTCAGTCCTCGGGTGGGGGGAGGGGAGGGTCCCTGCAACCCCCACCCTCTTTACAAACCCTCCTGTCCCCCTTGACACGTGTCGGGGCGACTTCACACGTGCGGACCTTACACGCAGGGCGTGATTTAACCTCTTGCCTCCCTGGAAGGGGCTGGACCGTGGGAACTGCCTCTTACCCGTGTTTAAGCTTGACTCTGCTGCCTCCCCAAGCCGCCTTCCTCCTCATTATATGCTACTATTTATCATCATCATCATCATTATTTTCTTTTATTCATTAAACATGAAACTCAGTCAACTGAACATTTCAAAATGTATCACAAATATCACTGACTGGCATTGATGGTACATACGGGTTGCTGCCAACATCCTAGGTATCGGCCAGGTATCTTGAAATGTACAATAATAATAATTATTATTATTTCTTTTATTCATTAAACATGAAACTCAGTCGACTGAACATTCAAAAATGCATCACAAATACCATTGACTAGTGCTAATGGTTGATACAGGTTGCTGCCAACGTCCTAGCTATCAACCAAATACATTACTACGACGGCGACGACTACGAACTGTCTCATACCAGTGTTTAGGCTTCCCATCTCCTCCTTATCCATTTTATTGTTATTGTTATTAATTATTAGTGGGAACTGTTTCATACCCCTGTTTAGGCTTGCCCTGTCTCCCCAAGTCTCCACCTCCTTATATATTACCTATTATTATTATTATTATTATTATCATTATTATCGTTATCATTATTTCTATCCCACCCTTACTCTGGAAGTTGAGGATGGTGTCTGGGGAGTGGAGGTCTCCCCATATTATCCCACTGCAACGCCCTTGTAAGGTAGGCTTATCTGAAGGAGAGACGGCCAAAATTCACCCACTCCAGGGTCCGTGTCTGAAAGGGAGAAGGTCTTGAGTCTCTCATGCCTTGCCCGTCCTGCTGCCCTCATCCTGGTTCCCTCCACCCACCCAGATCCAAGCCATCCGTTAGATTGTCTGCTTTTATGGTGCAGTTAAAAGTTGTCTAAGGAAAGAATCGAGGAGGGATTCAGATGACAGAGATCAGAGGCATTTAGGGGAGTCTGAAAGAAGCTAGAATTGACTATGGGATGGGGAGCTATTGTGGGTATGTGTGTGTGTGTGCATCGTTCAGAGGTGCACATCCCAGCCCGATGTTTGTTTGCATCTCAACAGAGTCCCAAAGGTGCTGTTCCAAAAGGCAACTGGACTTCCTTGTTTTTTTCCTCAAAAATGTTTTGCTTCTCATCCAACAAGCTTCTTCAGTTCAAGAAGTCCAGTTGTCTTTTGGAAAAAAGGAACCTTTGGGACAAGCATAACCTGATCCAGAATCTCCATAGACATCTCAACGGAGTCTGTTTGAACAGTCCAAAACCAACCTGGGTATGTAGGGGTGGGTGGAATTTGATGTAGCATTGTCTCGTATCAGAGCTGGTCTGGCTAGGAAACTGCTTCTTGCAGCTTTGTTTTCGCATTTGCTCCCGATAGAAATTAAAATGAACAGACCGATGGGTTTGACAGTACCTGCAGTCTGTGTATTTGTCAAAAGGCAATGCTTTTGTTGTCCTCCAGCCCCCAAGTCCAACTGGCTTGTCTTGGAAAAAGATGCCACCAGATGATCAAAGAATGTCAAATAATAGAAGGGCTGTAGATAACCCATCTTCTAGTTTTGATTTTTTTTTTCTTTTCCAGTACGTTTGTTTGCATCTACACTTCTTTAAATGCAAAGGAATGTGATTTTTTTTTCTTGGTAGAATTTCCTTTTTACAGACCCTAAATCATCCTGGGTTGTCTTTCTTAGAGCTGTTTGTGCTGTACACAACTGAATCTTTTGTCAGCTGTCCCTGTTAACACGAGGTTTAACTTCTGTTCTGTTGCCTAATCTTGACATTTTCTGTAAAAAAAAAACCCAACTCTAATGGAATTGAAGGAAGAAGCCACATGTTTCTTCTCCGTAGGTGGATAACGTGAATAAATAGTTAACTAACTTGAAGATACTATCTCTTTCATGACTCCCTTAGGCTCTCTTCATTGCCACATTTATTTTTCTCCTTTCTCCATTCTTGTCTAATGTCTAATATTCTGGCTTCCTTTGCTGTCACACTCTTCTCCTGATACTCTTTCCAGTCACTATGGTTTTACACCTTTGTTTTCATTCCACATCTTTATTCTTGTCCCTTTCTGGACTTCTCCCGCATGGGGGTTCACAGCCTTCTGTTCCTTGTTAATTAATCTTCAGCCACCCCCTCTTTCTGTAATTGCAATGGTTGACATGATTTATTAGCTCACAATTCTGGAGGAAGCATACCCTGAACAAAAAGCAATTTGCTCCTTTTTTATTACAATTTCACTCTCATTTACAAATACAAAAGAAAGAGAGAGTGAGTATAGATTATCATATGGTTCCTTCTTGAATATCCATTTGTTTGGGAAAATCCTGATCCAGTTAGCCTTGGAAAAGATTAGGAAGGGCAGAAAATAATAATATCCCTTGCAGAAAAAGTAGGTAGAGAAAGGGAATGACTGGCACTGTAAAATATCAATATTGCAGGACACCGTATTAATTGTAATTACACTTTATTGATCTGGAAAGTCAAATGAAACACAAAAACACACACAGATTTCTCTTACAGGGCTGTCAAAAGTTGTTGGGTATGTGAATGGGAGAAAGGAAGGGCAGGGACAAGAAATCTAAAATCTCTTGTGTGTTTTTGTGTCTACATAAATTGTGGTTACCCTTCTCTTAAAATATCCAATCTAGGATACTGGTCTCCTAGATTGATGTACTGATCTAGGAACAGTCTCTTCCTTCCCAATAGGCTAGCTATATGTATATCACACATTTAGCTATCAGAAGTCCCTTTTTCCTTGTCCCTGAAGTGGCAATCAATGGCTCTTCTCCCTTATTTGATATATAGATTTGGAAGAATTACCAATCTGGTTATTGTTATGGTAATATCCTTCTTGGTAGCTTGGAGACTTTTTAAAAGCCTGCTTGTGTTTTGCAACTCTTAAACTAAGTAGGTCATCTTCTTCGCCTTCTCTCTCCCCCCCCCCCACTCCTCCAGAATCCTGACATCTTTTGACAGCAGCCCTTCATTCGACAAAGGAATGACGAGACTCTTGTGAGAAGAACAATTCTTTTGAGGGGAAAGAATTTGGGGGAAGTGGAATCGCACAAATTCTCGCAAGATTACCACCGCTGCAAGCTTGGCGTTTCCCCGGCATCTTTTCAGTCTGGCTGGGTGTCTAGCATGCGAATTGTCAGTCTTCACTAATGAGAGGGAGAATGGGAACCCAGGGCAGCCCTGTTAAAAGCTACGATTACCTGCTGAAGTTCCTCTTGGTCGGGGACAGTGACGTGGGCAAAGGAGAAATCCTTGAGAGTCTTCAAGACGGGGCTTCGGAATCGCCCTACGCCTACAGCAACGGTAAGCGCGTCGCGCGTACGATTCAGAAGTGCGCAAAGCACATCGTGGCTGGGTTAGCTCAATTGTATCGCGTTTCAGAGTCGGGGTGCAAAGAGCGTCGCGCTAAATCCAGCGTCCTTCTGCACCAATAAACCCTTTTCCCCCCTTCTTTTAAATGAAAAGCTGGAGAGATCATTAACAGTTGTGCCAGAAGACTGTAATTAAGAGCCAAGACTCGGCATCACACTTTCCCTTGTGTCTTTTCACGGTTGTTAAAATGCAATGCTGTCTAGCTGGGCTGTGTCACGTTGTGTCTTTGCAAGTTGCCGTGGTGCTGGCCGTTTAAAATTCTGTGCAACCACTGGAAAGCAACCTTGATGGGCAAACGCCAGTTCTTTACACCAGCTTTGGATTGAATGCTTGGCACCTAACGCTCTGCCTACTCCGATGGCGAAGTTAAGAGAGGCTCAAGAGAATAGAGAAACAGATCGTTTTATTTATGACTATCGAAGTACAGATACAGCCCTTGACTTACAACAGTTCATTTAGTGACTGTTCAAAGTTACGACGGCACTGGGGAAAAGTAGCCACTGTTGCAACATCCCCATGGCCACGTGATCAAAATTCAGATGCTTGGCAGCTAGTTCATATTTGTGACAGTTGCAGTGGCCTGGTACCATATGGTCAGCTTTTGTGAACAGCATTGAAAAAAGCGACTTAGGACCATGTTTTACACTTACGACCATTGTGGCATCCCCATGGTCATGTGATCAAAATTCAAATGCTTTGGCAACTGACTCGTATTTGTGACGGTTGCAATATCCCGGGGATTCTGCAATTACCTTCTGACAAAGTCAGTGGGGAAGCCAGATTCATTTAATAACCATGTCACTAATTTAACTGCAGTGATTCACTTAACAACTGTGGCAAGAAAGGTCATCAAATGGGGCAAAATTCACTTAATGAATGACTCACTGAAATTTTGGGCTCAGTTATAGCAATAGCACTTAAACTTATATACCACTTCACAGTGCTTTACAGCTCCCTCTAAGCGATTTACAGAGTCAGCCTCTTTGCCCCCAACAATCTGGCTCCTCATTTTACCCACTTTGGAAGGACAGAAGGCTGAGGCAGCCTTGACCCTAGTGGTATTTGAACTGACAAATTGCCGGCAGGCAGCAGAAGTAGCCTGCTGCCTTCTAATCACTGTGCACCATGCAATGAATGGAGGGAGGGAAGGAAAGGGAGGGAAGGAAAGGAAGGAAGGAAAAAAGGAAGAGCAAGAGCATTTAGACTTACATATTGCTCCACGGTGCTTTTATGGCCCTCTAAGCAGTTTAGAGAGTCAGCCTCTTGCCCCCAGCAATCTAGGCCCTCATTTTACCAACCTCGGTAGGATGGAAGGCTGAGTCAACCTTGAGCCTGGTGAGAATCAAACTGCCAAATTGCAGACGGCTGGTAGTCAGCAGAGGTAGCCTACAGTACTGCACTCTAACCACTGCTCCTCATAACATACATCATAACATATCATTAGCCCAGGCCATTATGCTTGGGTTGGAAGGCTGAGTCAACCTTGAGCCTGGTGAGATTTGAACTGCCAAATTGCACTCAGCCAGCAGTCAGCAGAAGTATCCTGCACTCTAACCACTGTGCACCATGGAATGAAGGAAGGGAGGGAGGGAAGGAAGGAGAAAAGGGAAAGCAATAGCAGTAGCCCTTAGACTTACACATCACTTCACAGTGCTTTCCAGCCCTTTCTAAGTGGTTTACAGAGTCAGCCTCTTGCCCCAAACAATCTGCGTCCTTATTTTATCCACCCCGGAAGGATGGAAGGCTGAGTCAACCTTCAGCCTGGTGGAATTCGATCTGCCAAATTGTAGGCATCCAGCAGGCAGCAGAAGTAGCCTGCAAGTACCTCACTCTAACCACTGCAATTATTATTATTATTATTACAATTATTACAATTATGGTTGTAAGTTGAGGACTACTTGTATCAAGAGCTGATTCTCATATTCTTCACTTAGCGTACCAACAAGTTTCTTTTCTTTTCTTCGCTCCCAGCTAGGCAACAAAAACGCCTCATTCTTGACATCAATTTGGATTTGACGCTCTGAAAATTTGCATTGCGTACAGTGAGTCATGTTGGGATGAAGGAACACTTAAATAAGTTTTGAATGCAAAAGTTGTTTTATCACGTTTATATATATATTTGGTTAGCCTGCTCCAGATTTGTCTGAGCCTCAGGCAGTCAGAAATTTCCATGGAATTTAGATTCTCTAGGAAAACAAAGTCTGGCTTATAAAAATAAAAATGCAGAGATGGCGTGACTTTTCATACTTGTCCATTTGTTTCTCTTAGTGGCAAAAAATAAATAAAAATCAAGAGGAGCATGATCACACTTTTTCTGACTTAGCACGTTTTGTTTTAAAAGGCACAAGCTTTTCTTGGTGCAGCTCATTTCACTAGCATAGAATATCTGTCAGTAGCTTCAATCACATTGGATGTATTTTGCCCTTAGGTTTGGTGAAGCTATGCCTCTGCGGGGTTTAACTGAGAATGCAGTTTTTTCTTCTATCTGCATTGGAGTTTCTAAGGGCAGGTTGTTAATCACTATGGGAAATTAAATAGCCTGGTTTGGGTACAGTCGCTTGTGATGAGAGTTAAGCCTTAAAGTTAAGCTTTTACAGCATTCTTTCTCAACTGTGACAACATTAAAATGGGTGGACTTCAACTCTCAGAATTCTGGAAATTTTAAATCCACCCATGTTAAAATTACCAAGATTGAGGAAACCCTGCTTTGCAAATTTTGTAATCATGGATGATGGAGTCTGAACAAGTAACCCGGAAGTGAAATGTTCAATTCTCTTCTGTCCTGAGTTTAACAAGCTGTAAAACTGTCACCAGACCACAAAATTGAAGCCTTATGCTGAGGCTTGTTTTTTTCTGAAACCTGGAAACCACTATAGTTCACACATTGTAGTTCCCTTTGTAAACAGATGCTCCAGCATGCTATCATTGTCCTCTTAAAGACAGCTCTCTTCCAGTATGAAATTGCTGTAATCCCAGGGTAATCCCAAAGTTTGTTTCAGAGGTATGAGCTGGGAACAATCTATGTCTTGATGCCATTCTTTTTTTGAAAAGCAGACAGACCTTAGTTTTCACAGGAATCCATGTGAAATGCCATGTCTGTTATGTGGCCATTGTGCAGAAACAGTAGAAATCTCATCTTTTTCTCAATTCTTAAGAATGAAACAAACCTTGTCTTTCTTGCTGGATTATAAAAAAGTGAAAGAAAAGTACAGTTAAAAAAAATCTTAAAAGTTTAGTTATTTTTTTTCAGGCGTGTTCAGGAAATTTACTTGCAAGGAAAGTAAAGAATAAATCCTGATAATGATCTTTGATATTTTTTCCCGTTTAGCAGTTAGAGCTGAAGTAAAAAGCATTTCAGGATTAGTCCAGAGAAGTCCACCAGGGAAGACAGAAGCTCTTAGGAAATGGGAAGATTATGCTTTGCCGAGAACTAATCTTAGATTTCTATTGATCTGGCTATGGGATATAATGAGGAACTGACCTAGCCTATTAAAACAGTTCCTGAGTTAGTTTTGTGTGATCTTTCTTCTCTACTTAGGATTCACATTGCAGCATTTCCCCCCCCCCCCCTTTGGCTTCAAGCCATTTCTCTGTTGCAAGTGTCAGCAAGAATGCTTGCAATACTTGCCTTGCATCACTTAGTCCTAGAACTTGTCCATTAACTATTGTATTTCACAGCAGACTGAAAAATAACAGTTGAAGTTAAATTGCTTGATCCATGGTAGTTTGTCTGGATGAAATAGTCACAGGTTGGAAGGTTTATCAGTAGTCATTTCCAAACAGCTAGCCCATCCTCAAAATACAGGTAGTCCTTGACTTATCACAGTTCATTTAGTGGCTGCTCAAAGTTATAACAGCACTGAAAAAAGTGACTTATGCCAGCTGCCAGCAGTTTGGCAGTTTGAGTCTTACCAGGCTCTACAGCCTTCTGTCCTTCCAAGGTCATTAAAACAAGGACCCAGATTGTTGGGGGCGATAGGCTGACTCTGTAAACCACTTAGAGAGGGCTGCAAAATACTGTGAAGTGACATATAAGTCTAAGCGCTATTTCTATTGTGCTTTCAAACTTGCAAGATTTTGTTAATATAGATTTACAATAAAATAGAGTTTGTTTATCTATCCCATCTAACATCAATCCTGCAAGTATAATTTTCTTCCACTTTATCGCTAAAGGGTAATCTTAGAGAGGGCTCTGAAACAATAAATAAGTCTAAATGCTATTGCTATTTTTCACACTTATGACTACTGCAGCATCTCCGTGGTCACGTGATCCAAATGCAGAGGCTTGGCAACTGACTCATATTTATGACGGCTGCAACATTCTGGCCTCATGTGATCCCCTTCTGCGACCTTCTGACAAGTGAAGTCAGTCAGGGAAGCCAGATCCGCTGAACAACCGTGTTACTAACTTAACAACGGTGGCGATTCACTTCATGGTGGCAAAGAAAGGTCGTAAAATGGGGCAAAGCTCACTTAACAAATGTCTCACTTAGCAACAGGAATTTTGGGCTCGTTTGCGGTCGTAAGTCGAGGACTACCTGTCGATGGGTTTTTGCAGGAAGCCTTCATTGGAATCTAGTCCCCTCCCAGTCAAGGGCAGGTCAAATGTATCATGTATTCCAACTGTCTCCTTTAAACACAGGCCTGCAATAAATCATTACCAGTTGATTTCTGCTGGATTAACACTGTTTGGCGTGCATTCTGAAGGCATGAGTCATGTGAACGCCTTGCCCCAGTCTCTGGATTGTTGCATGCCAAACAGAAATGACCACACAACCACACAAAGGGATTTGGTTGAGGGGGGGAGGCTTGCTCACAGCTGGATCATAATAGGCCGTGCTTCCCTCATGTGCAGACTTCCACATATTTTCCTTCACGTGAATTCTTCGCGGCGAGAGCTGCTGTAGTTGGTGGAAAATTGCTGTTCGGGTGCCTTGCGTTGTTCCCCATAAAACTGCACATACATGGGTTCCCAGAAATCATCAGGAATCGAGCCTGGTTTGAGACATCCTTCCTGTACCCTCCTCTTCCTCCTCCCCCTCCCCCAGTCTTTTCAGAGCTGCATAAAAAACATGTATGCATTCAGACTAGAAAGCTTGCCCCCGAAATAAAATTCTTCCAAATCAAAACTGCGAAAAGCATGGCTGTGTGCGATTGTGTGATTCCTGTCACTTGTAGCCCTGGTTCCGGCTGTGTGCAGTTCAGTTTTCAGAAGAGACGTGAGTCAATTTCTACTAGAGAAGCTCCTCGCAGATTATTTGTTATTTTCTCACGCATTTTCCTAAAATGAATTGAGGTGGGAATGCAGCCTATACGGAGAGCTCTGCAAATATGAAAAAAAAATGCATTAAACATCGGCCAAAAGGGGGAATTTTATGATCAGGGCTATCGATGGACCTTACCTAAGTGTTTACAGATACGTTGCACTTTGTAATTGCAAATAACAGCTTCAGAGGTCGCAGGCTATTAAGATTATTGCCAGGAGATAAAAGCTGTGATTCTCAGGAATTGCTGCATAAACAAATATATGAGCTTTCTTAGAGGTGTAATGGCACATGAGCAAACCTGAGGCAGAACACCACACACACACACACACACATTTTTTCTTCCCTGATGGGGACGGGAGGGCTTCATATTTTTCCAGTGGAAATAAAATGAACAAGGACTGGGGAAAATCCCAGGGAATTGTAATTGTTTATATAGGAGTTAAATGCTTTAATTGATTAATTAATATTACCGCTTACTCACCCATGATGACTTGACAATAAAAACTAACGAAAAGAATCAAATTAATAAAGTGCAATAGAACCGAATCTGGAAAAAAATAAAATAAAAATCACACACATACCCTAGCTCCACCCTACTCTGGGTTCCCCAGGCCCACTGGCAGAACCAGGTCTGCAGCGCCTTTCAAAAGAGTGTTAGATTGAGGGCCATTCTAATCCCAGAGAGAGGGAGTCACCACGGAGAAGACCCTTCTTCTGGGTCCCACCAGGTGTATCTCCCTCGGGGATGGGACCCACAATATTCCCTGCCTTCCCATTTTGATAGGTTGGGTAGATGTGACCAGCAAGAGACGGTCCTTCAGATAACCCGGTCCCAAGCCATGAAGGACTTTAAAGGTGACTTTTAGTATGTATAGGTAGTCCTTGATTTATATGACTTATATGATATATATGATTTATATGATATATATGGTTCATGATGAACCCTGGAAAAGGGACTTTCGACCAGATTTCGAGTCCCCACATCTTCCCCCACCACCACTGTGATCACAAAACCTCATTTTGCATTCGGCCACCGGCTCACATTTTTTTACCATTCGCAGCATCTGACCTGTGATTTATGATTTTGCAGGAAATTGGCATTTTTTTCCGGTTTCCACAACCCCCCAAAAAACACCACTTAGCAAAAGACACAACTGCCCCGTTCGTACAGATTACAGATTAACAGAGTTGGAAAGGATCTTGTAGGTCATCTAGTCCAACCCTCCGCCCAAGCAGGAAACCGCTACACCATTTCTGACAAATGACAGTCCAGTCTCTTCTTGAAAGTCTCAAGTTCAATGACCACTTTGGGGGAAAAAAGGACTGTAAAATCAGGCACAGCCACATGATGAGAGGGTCTTTACGGCCATCACAACGTACAACAAAATGGCAAGCCCAATTGTGGTCATAAATGGAAGGACTAACTATAAAAGTCCTTCATGATTTTGGAAAGACACTGTAAGCATGCGTCATAATGAAGAAACATTTCTTCTCTAAGAGGATCCTGCAGATTTAATGAGCAGAAGACGTGGGGCCTCTGCTGCTTGTGTTTACAGTCACACCTGCAATTTCCATTTCATCTTTTCCTGCCTCACAAGTGACAAGTGCTTTGAGTTTATACCATTTGTTCTTATTTGGTCTCTCCTGTTTTGCTGGCCACACCCTCTTAGGCTGCGATATTACATCTGAGAAGGAATTCTACCATTGGAGGAAACATATGTAGGATTTTTACTTTATTTTTTCCATGTTTATCCCACCTTTATTGCTTTATACGTAACTCAAGGCAGGCAACATGCCCAATACTCCTTCCTCCTCCTATTTTCCCCACAACAATAACCCTGTGAGGTCATGCTAGGCTGAGAGAAAGTGACTGGCTCAAAGTCGTCCAGCCAGCTCGATATTATTCTAGGAATCTTATAAAAGAATCAGTAAAATTCTATCTGTTACAGGCAGTCCTTGAATTATTGCCACAATGGAGCCCAATTTTTCTGTTGCTCAACAATACAGTTGTTAAGTGAGCTAAACAAACAGTGGAGTTTTGCCCCCATTTTACAACCTTTCTTGCCACAGTTGTGAAATGAATGACTGCAGTTGTTAAGTTAGTAAGAAGGTTGTAAAGTGAATTTAATTTCCCCATTAAGTTTGCTCATGGGAAGGTCGCATTCATAAACATTTTTTGAATAACAGTGCATTGGCAGAGCCTTATTTACAAATAAAACACAACCAAGA
>BHFT01035220.1:0-10675 GCA_004320025.1 Laticauda laticaudata | reverse complement strand
ATGGAACATTTTTCTCGTCCGTTGTGTCCTTTTTACAAACGTTTTGCATCCGTCGGCCAGTGTGACAGGGCCTTTAGGGTGATATCCTGTTTTAGATAATGTCTACTGAATGGCTTTAATTTTAAAAAATAAGCTGATGCCAGCTTTTTAGCACACTTGCACCGAAAATAATCAAAATGTATAAATATTAAATAATTTCTATAAAATAAATAAGCTTTATCCATATAGTTATGTAACCACAGTATGATAGATCCCAAGAGCCATTGGTAAGATTCAGTCTTTTCTTAAGTCTATTTGTCCTTAAATTTTATTGTTTCCTCTTCATTTCAATGAATCACTTTCATCATGTTCTTTGGAGAACCAGAACAATAAACTTTTGATCAATTCACAAGAGAAAGAAGACAACAGTAATTAAAAAAATTCTCTGTTATCATTATCTATGATAATGCAACTCTGAAAATATTTTAAACTTTTTGCTCTTACACCTGCCATAGCAGGAAATATATCATAAGGTAAAATTTTCAAATAACAAATTCCATTTTTTTTCCTTTTTATGTTATAAGGCCAGAATAAGTTAGAGTAAATTGAAGAAAAGGAAAATGTTCAATTGTTTCATATTAATGTGTTTTTGTTGTGAAATGCACTTAGAAATTTGACTATTGGTATGGAGCATTTATCTCATTAACATTTTGGGAAAAGTGCTGAACACACACACACACACACACACACACACACACACACATAAATCTAATATTTTAAAAGTAAAACAAGGTTCTGCAGATTAAAGATCTCATAATAGCAATATAAGTCATGTAAACTACCAGTTACATATCTTACCTTTTTTGCCCATTAAAATCAAACAATGTACAAAGAAGGCCTTAAGCTATGGTCCAAATACACTGGGTTTATTATAGACCTGAAGAAATCCTTGATTAAGCTTTCATGTCATTTCACCTGCAGAGTTAACATGATAGATAGCACACAAAAAGTGCCCAAGTATTACACATGGTTGAAGAAAAAAAAAGTTGGACTTAAAATATTTTAAAAATTTACTTGTAATTAAAGACATTTGTATAAAGTTGTTACTCTCTATTATCCAAACCATTTTGATTAAGCATCAGTTTTCCTTGTTCATGAATACAGCAAGATATATTTCCATGAAATATACATAAGTCTAGAATTACTCTGTAATCTCTCATTAATTGTTCTCTTAATATCCTACTTTTCAAATATGGTATTGCTATCTCTTAAAAGTTTGTTTCCAATATAGTGCTTTGTTTTAGAGAGAAGCAAAATTCTGCTAAAATGTATTTATGTGGGTTTCAATATCTAAACCCGGAGAATCAAATGCTTCAACTAATATTGCATTATTTCTTCTGTAATACAAGAGCCTCCCAGAATGTAAGAGCACCTCATTCCACAGAACTTTAAAAAAAAAATCAACTGAACACAGTAAAATTATGTTATTTCCCCTTCCTTCCAAATATCATTATAACCTTATTTCTGAAATATAAATGAAAAAAAAATATTTTTTTAAAGTAAGATAAGTTTGCTGAGAATAGATTCTGATAATTCAGAATACCCTGAGCATTAAATCTCCCACTCTAGTGAAAGTTATTATTAAGGATCCAAAGGAATGAGAAAAAAAAAGGTAACAATTTTATCTTTAGTTCTACACTCAGTACACCACAGATCTAAATCTTTATAGAATATAGCTATAGTATCCAAAAAGGGTTATATAAATTATTGTAAAATGGCTTTCACTGTACTCAGTTTTCTTTCTTCCACTGTCTATCCTGTGATACACATTTATAAATAAAATAAAGCATCTCTTCAAATCTGAGGGTTATATAATTCCTGGGCATTATTGTGGCTACTTCAATCTTTGGCATCTGCACAGCCAATAATCCCAATACATTCTGATTTTTAGCTGTGACATTCGGATGAAATAAATCATGAAATAATATTTCTTCTTAACCTTGAGTTGAACTCAGACCTGAAAGGCAGCACAGCATGAGTGAAATATAACATTGAACATTTGGGGGGGGGGGGAAANAATTGAAAATTGGGGGGGGGGGGGAAATAACTCAGCAATAAGAGCAGCATAGTCAATGGATTTTTGTCATAAAGCCACAGAGCAAAAATAACAACTCAATACCAATACATAGTCAACTTAAAAATAGTCAACTTAAAAAATAAAGCAATAGTGTTATAAATGGGACATTAAAGTGTCAGTGTTTTTTCAGAAAAAGATTTTCACTGGATCAAATGTCACAGACTTTGATAACAGAGTAAATAAAAAAAATGAATAATTCTAAAATGATTGAATTTCCAGTAACTCTGCTATTCATTAAAGCAGCAGCACAATTTGTCCAAGATTTTATGCAGATGTGCATGTGTGGGGAAATACTTTTACTTTAAGATATTAACTTTAACCAGTATGAAATAGGAACATCTATGGCTCTAGCAGTGAGAAAGTTTCTGAATTCTATTAAATGATTATTCTGGTTGGATATTAATGAAAATAAGTTATATTGAAAATAATGACAATTAGGAGTATGAATTATTACTTGTTAATCATTTGATTATGTGTATTGATTTTAACTGTTGTTATAGATTTTATGGATTCTGTGTAATCAGTGTTATATAAGTGCTGTTAAATAAGGAAGAAAAAAAGAAGATATACCTAAAAAGTTGCACAGTTGGTAGTTGGTAATAACAGTAAGAGGCAGTGCAAATGTCTTATCTATTTAAAACTTTAAGGAGTTAATGGAAAATAAGCTCACAGTTATTTATTTAAATATACGGTTATGTATATTCAAGAAAGGTAAATGTGTTCAATGGTGAATCATGTATGACTATATGTATAGCTACCTTAACATCCCTATCTTTATCAGTTGCCATGAATACCAGCAGATCTTATTATGTCAGAGTTCTATTACCAAATTTTCTAACTCATGCAGCCAATAGACGACTACATTTAACAAATATTTATTCTGACAATTATTAATTTAATGAAATTTTACAATGCAGCAATGCTATTTTATATTTTAGCACTTATTTGCAGATTGTGCCTAATATCAATTTAAAAAGATAATACTTGCTTTCGTAAGTGAGCTTGCCAGGTAGAGTAAGGAAATGTGAGGCTCAATAATATATATTTTAATTTAAAATTCTGGCCTATCTACCACCCCCTCCACCAAATTCTGCTGGTTTCATTTTACCTGACTGCAGCTGGTTCTGTAGAAAACATTTTCTAATTAATAAGTTGTGCTAAATGCTACAATGGGAAACAAATATATGGCACTTTTTGACTGCTCAGGCATCTTAATGAAGTGAAGTGTCCCAAAGCAATAATATCCATTTCCAGAATAGCTTTAGCTATAAGGCAGCTCAGGTTCAATTACTTATGTAAGCTACTTAGCTCCTGACATAACATACAATACTCTTCTTCTTTTGTCATTCCGCCAGCTCATGTTTACTGAAATAATAGCTACCAGTAAATGATATGTATAAATCTGTCCCTACAGATAGCACTTTGTACAAAGTTAGAATGTAATCTAAAAATTTAAGTAGCAGAACTTTTTTGCTAAAAAGCCAACTACTCAGAGAGACAGTTTGGATGGATTTTATATACTAAAATGGTATAAATGAATGACATTATTGCATATGATACCAAAATGAGTATATACTTTCTGACCTTTTGGAGATATGGTGATAATTAAACCTACTCTTTTCGATATAATCTCACTAATGAGGTATTATGTTGAAAGGCTGGGAGACGGACATATAAAAGTAGTAAACTCTTATGAAAGTCACACTTTTAGAATCGCTTAGACACCTGAAGAGGCAGAAGTATTTTAAATTATTATAAAGGATTGGAAGTTAACATAATCCTTAATGTTCTCCCTTTTAGCACAGTAGGAAAGCTACTTGTTAACATGAATTTCATTCTTGAAGAAGTGATGGTTAGGAAGTGGGAAGCACATCATATTTTCAGTATAGTTTTAGGAAAAAATTAAAAAAGACAAGTACGGTTATGATATTTAATTATTTGGCTTAAATGGATCAATTAGTAAAAATATTGGCTGGATTAGTCAAAGAAAACTCTCAACAAACATACAAACATATATTCTAGAATATAGCAAAATATTATGAAGAAGAAAATCTTTCAACCAGTCACCCGTCAAAGAAATTTTAAGAGGTGTTAGGGGAGGTAACAACATTAAATGGACTGAAGTACTTTTTTAAAAAGCCCTGTTTAGAGTATATCAGAAATGCATGTACTTGATAAGTCTGAGACATATTTCAAAATATAGGCAAAGTGATGCAGTCAGTTTGCATATACAGTCTTCCACCTCAAATATTTCTTTCATTTCAATAGCCTTTGGTTGCTGCTTTACCATAGTCTAAATTTTCCTTCAGGAGACTGATTTCAAGCTAGTTTCTCAGAAAATTTGAATTTTGAATAAATATATTCATATGGTGATTTATTAGGATTAATTTTATATTTTAAGAAATTTTCCCCAGATCAAACTATGTTGAAATGTAATAGAATTTCTTTGTCCTTTTACCATATGATTCTTCTGTATTCATAGTCCTATTGGGCAATTATCAAGCTTGAACTTAGATGATGGGCTGAAAATAATTTACAAGACAGCTTTGCTTTTTGAACTGTGGTTCTAAAAAAAGAATCAAAATCTTTCAACTGAAAGTCAAAGTTACAATGTTGACCATGCAGTGTTGGGCTTTACTCCCAAGAACATCAAGTCATACTTCAGCAGCAGGACAAATGCATTCCATTCAAACAGTTGTCTCTGAAACCACAAAGAGCTGCTGCACATCTAAAACAATACTGAGTTAGATGAAACCATATTCTAACAAAATACACAAATGCTGTTTCTGCTGATTATAGCCCTGTCACACTGTACCAACGGATGGAAAGAGGATGTAAAACGGAGGAAACAGCTTGCCATCGTTGTTGTTAACGCGATCCATCTGTTCTGTACTCACTGCCTCCGTTTTTCATCCTCTCTATCCGTCCAGCATCCGTCGACTGGTTCCAATCGGCTCAAAAAGTTTTTTACTGCTCAAAACTTTTTTGGAGCGCGGAAAATGTATCAACGCGTCCGTTCTGCATCCGAACGCATTGCGCGGGAAAATCAACGTTTTACATCCGTTGTCATTCCGTTACGCATCCGCAAATCCGGGCAAGGCATCCGCTGCCGGATCGCGCAATCAAATCCGCTCAGCGGAAAACGGACAACAGGGAGGAAGCGAACGGATGCGGAACAGGACATAAAGCGTTCCAGCTAGCACGGACGAGAAAGGATGAAAGCAGATGCAGTCGCATACAAAGCATTTAAAACAGAAAAACTTTGCAGAGGGACTATCTCGGAGGATTAAGGATGTCTCGAGGATGCCTAGAGGATTGCAAAAGGAACACCCAGTGGAAAACCTATATTGCCTATTAAAAAGGGGGAGGAATCACTGGATCTCACTTTCAGTCCAGCACCCCTGCTGCTGCAGACCGTCTGCAGCCTTTCATCTAGCTCTTTGTCTTGCTCTTCCACAGCATCCATTTGATTCCACCATGGATCGTAACACACTCTTTTGGAAGCCACCATCGTTCTGCAACCAGTGCAAGCATAACAGGCTCTTTCAACTGTTCTACGGGAAGAAAAGGAGGCAGGCCAGAAGTATCCTGGTCGAAGATGGATCAGGAGAAGAGGCAGTGAGTACGACTGTTACAACAAGTGATAGGTGGAGCCTCAGGAACGAAGGACCCTCGTGCATTCCAGAACTTCATGAGGATGCCTCCAAGCCATGCTTTGACGAAAGTTCTGGAGGCGGCTGACACCTCAAGTTGACCAAGCAGAGCCTACCAACTTTCCAGCCAGCCTGGTACCTTTGGGTCAGGTGGCACTGATTCTGCACCACCTGGCCTCAGGACCACCTACAGGAGCACTGCAGTACGGGCTGGAGGGTGCCACACAACCCATCAGCATTTGTGGTAGAGAAGTGGGGCAAGGCCATCATCGAAGAATACCTAGGAGGGAGCCCTCCAGTGCCCTCCACTGAAGAAAGGCTGGAAGAAAGGTTGCAGAGCATTGTGGCTATCAGAAGTTGGAACTTCCCCCACCCGTTGGAGCCATAGATGGCAAGCACGTGGCCTGCAAAGCTCCAACCAACTCAGGCCTCAACTATATTTCAACTCCAACGGTATCATTCAGCATTCTCCTCTTCGCCATGGTCCGATGCTGACTACAAGTTCCATGGAATCGGATTGGATTCAGGCAACAGGTCAGCTTCAGATGCCCAGATATACAACGCCAGTCACCTCAAGGAGGGGCTGGATAGCACCTCATCATGGGCTTCCAGATCCAGACCCCCTGCCCACGACAAGGCAAGATGTGCCCTACTTCATCGTGGGGGATGATGCCTCTGTCTCCCTCAGAACCTACCTCATGACAAGCCCAACACTGCCAAGATACCTCACCCATGAAGCAGAAGGATCATTCACTACGAGGCTGTCAGGCAAGGCGGGGTGGTGAGAACACCTTGGCATTCTGGCCAACAAGGTTCCAGGTACTTCTCACCACCATGCAGGCATCGCCCCAAGCCATGAGGAGGATCGTGGAGCTTGCTGGCATCCTGCAACATCTCCATGCGCACTGCTAGCCAGTGTTGCAGAAACAGGCTCAGCCTCCAACAAGGGAATGGGACATGGAGCCTGGGGAAGAGAGGTAAAGGGCGAAACCTTGATAAGACATCTGAGGATGTGCAACGGCCCCAACAGAGCTTCACGATGAAGGGAAGAAGCAGCGCCAACCTCCTTGAGACACTGGTGCAACTCCCCAGCTGGAGCAGTGGCAGTGCCAGACAGGGTGATAGATGATTAAATTGTGATGCTTCCTTCAGCCTGCTCTTCATCACTCACTGATTTGAGATTGGGCCATGTATGTTGGTGGGCCTACAATGAACAGGGAATTTAATGAGAGTTGTGTTTTATGTTCGACATGCTGTTGATATGAATGATTAATGTTATTGATAATAAAGGGCCATAGTGTGGCACCTGGTAGGGTGGACATACAGTCCCACGATTGCTGCACTGGAGGTTTATCGTATCCCACAGCAATTACCCATCCAAAGGTATTCCCTGCCCATCCCCAGGGTATCCCTGCCCATTCCCACAGCTATTACCCAATCCCACAGCTATTTACCTCCCCACAGCTATTACCCATCCCACAAGGGTATCCCTGCCCATTCACTGCTCATCCTTACCCATCCCACAAGCATGCAAAGGCTTAAACATATTCTAAAAGTTTCCACCAAGGACTTTATTTAATAAAATAAATGAAGCAAAGTGTGTGAAGCAAAGATAATTGTTATTAATGTAACAAGCTGTAAAAGAAGAAAATGATCCACAGCTCAAGTGTCCAAAGCAAAATAAAGTCAACAGGTAGCCACCCAGCTTGCTCTGGGCACTCTTCTTGGTCACTCGGAAGCCGTTGCCCAGTCTCAGGGGTGAGGGTTCCAGGTGCGGGTGGAGGTGCTGCTGCTGGAGTGACTGGTCTTAGTCATCATTGGGGTGCCTGGCCCCGACTTTGAGGGACAACAGGGATGGTGTGTTGAGGAAGCTCTCAGACATCTGGCTCAACTTCGTGATGTTATGAGAGCCGCCTTCCTCCATGACATGGGGTGTCAGCCCAATACCGATGACAGATGTACTGAGGCTGGGCTTTGGCTGTTGGGGGTGAGGACGGAAGCAGGTTCATTGGGGCTGTGCTGTCTGCGCTGGGAGGACCAGGCCGGTCCGGTGGCATTTCGGTAGCGGTTGGGGAGATAGCATCTGTGGCGTGGCTGCTGGCATCAGTGGTGTTCGGTGGCATCGGGTGTAAGCATCAGGATGGCACCTCGGGTGGCATCCATTTACCTGGTGCCCTGGGACTTTGGGAAGGGGCTTGCCTGTTGCTGCTGGACCTCCTGGTGCCAGTTAGCCTTGGTAGGGGGGGCCTCGTGGAAGTCTTGGAAGGGCAGTGACTCACCTTGTGTGTGGAGGGGGAGCAGGCCTGGACTGGGGGTGGGAGCAGGTTCATCTTGGGTTGGATGGTTGTTGAAGAAGATCGCGTGATCCTGTCCTTCACCAACCTGTGACTGGTGGTATCCTGACATGTTCATTGAGGGTCTGGTTGACATGATGTGAGAAGTGGCTTTTCGGTTGGAGTGCATTGGGGCGTCGGTGTTAATGTTACCAGCTGAGAGAAGAGGATCTACCGCTGCTTTTGATTGGTGTCCCTGATCTCCATTCAGGACAGTGTGGCTCTTGCCCCTCCCGGTTTGCCTCCTCTGCCTTTCTGTGGAGGTGGAGCTGAGGGTAGATGCGGTGTGTGGGCTGTGGTGATAGCTTGCGTGTCCTTTCTCCCACTGCAGGTCAGAGGGTCCTCCCACGCGCTCCCCCATGTTGGGATCTAGTACAGCTGTCAGGGGGGTCTCCATCGGTCGCACGGCTCCACAGGATTACCTTCCTGGAACAGGAGTCTGACTCTTTGTCAGAAGTAGGACTGGCTCTCAGCAGGCTGCCTGAGAGGAGGGTTGTAGAGGGCTGCGCTCCTCGGTGTGTTGAGTATCCACTCTCAAGAAGCTTCACATTGGCCATCATGTAGGTCTCTCTGTCCGTCAGCATGACCGTGCCTTGGCCAGATTTCTTGAGGTGCAGCTTCCATACCAGGTGTGCATGTGCTTCAGTCCACCATCCAAGGGAGGACCTCCAAAGGTAGCCCAGTCTCTCTGCCCTTCTCTCTCCAAGCAGCCTGGCTTTCCTTTTGGTGTCGCGAGTTATAGCCTGTTTTCCCTTCCACCATCAGATACTTCGTTCTCCCTCAGCCACTCCGCACCTTCCGGTCCTCGTGTTCCTCTGCTATGTTGGTATTGGCTCCTCTCCCGTTCACGTGTCTGGTCTCTTCCTCCTTTGGCAGGGCCATATGGGCCCTCATCAGAGGGGCTTCCGAGGTTGTAGAGGGCTGGTCCTCCACACCCCACACCACCAGCGAGCAGCAGCAACACCAACCAGTAGCAGAAAAACAGGACCAGAAGGACCAGCAGCACCATTAGGACCAGGAGCTAAGACCAGGAAGCACCACCAGGCACCAGAGCACCCACCAGGACAGGAAGCGACCAGCAGGACTAGGAAGCAGCACCAGCAGAGTAGCCCAGCAGGACCAGCAGGACCAGAAGCAGCACCAGCAGAGTAAGCACCAGCAGAAGCACCAGTACCAGGAGCAATGCCAAGCAGAGTAAGCGACAGGACAGAAGCAACAGCACCAGGGAGCACACACAGCAGAGTAAGACCCCAGCAGAAAGGCACCAGCACCAGGAGCAGTTGCCAGCAGGAGTAGCACCAAGCAGAAGCACCCAGCACCAGGAAGCAGTGCCAGCAGCAGTAAGCAGCCAGCAAAAAAGCACCACCACAGAGCGAGCATCAGCAGGTAAGCACCAGCAGAAGCACCACCACCAGAAGCAGCATTCAGCAGAAGTCACCAACGCTCCAGGAAGCAAGCATCAGCAGAAAGCCCCAGCACCAGAAGATCGAGCCCGGGGCAGCAGAAGCCCCAAGCAGAAGCAGAGTCAGGGCCCAGGGGGTGTGAGGGTGGCCCTGTCCCTCTTGCCTGGAGCTCGGCAGAAGATGGCAGAGGCTTCCGTTCTTTCCCATAGTTGTTGCGGTTGTTGGCTGGGCTGGTGGCTGACTGCTGGCAAGCGTGTTTTCTGGAACAGGTCTTTCCTTCTGAATCGTGACCTGGCTTGGGAGCTGTTTTCCTTTATATCTGGCAGATGGGCTGACCACAATGCATCTTACCCCGCATTGCGCAGTGACCACACTAGGCATCCACTAGGCATCGCTAGGCTTCGCTACGGATCCGCTATTAGGACTTCCGACTCTGCATGCCGCTGCTTTCCGTGTCCGCGTCCGCTTTGCTGGTGCTCCCCCCGCGAAGCTGCGGATGTGCCATTCCGCTCCCATCCGCTTCACACCGCTCTACGTCCTCCCACCTGTCCGTTTCCTTTCCTGTTGGTCTGCTCCTTTAGGTTATGAAATTCAGGGCACTTATTGAGAGGCAGGATAACAACAGATGGAACATTTTGCTCGTTCCACTTGTCCTCTCTTAATACAAACGTTTTGCATCCCGGCAGCCAGTTTCATGTGAACAGGGCTTAAGTTCCAAAATTCTTACTCAAAAATTTGCCTGGCTCAGTGGTGACAAAAGATAAGTGAAAAAAGAAAATACCTTTTGGCATTTTCACATCCACTCCTTTATCTTTCCTTGTATTAGTGAAAAGTCAGGAACATTCAGGATGAAAATCAAAAGAAAGAGAACACAGCTGCAAACCGTAATATTTTACATGGAACAAAGAGAAAAGAAGTTAATTTTCTCCCTATCTTTTCAAAATTCCATGAAGGGTAAGATGGCCCTATCAGAAAGATGCAAGTTATTTTGAATAGCATTGAGCAATGCAAGAATTGCAAGTAAAAAAGCACTTGAAATAAAATGTACAAAATTGAATAGGTTTGTGTTGATCTGTGGGAAAAAGACTCCAGACCCCAGATGATATTCTATTCTTTTTTATTTTTCTCTCCACTTAACTGCTTACCAGTGAAACCATTGCAGCTTTTTAT